>BJBW01005263.1:0-168600 GCA_004320125.1 Scolopax mira | reverse complement strand
CCATGATCTTTCAAAGATGATAGAGAGTGGCCCAGTGATTACTAATCAATGTTATTTAAATCACGCAAGTACTATGTAAACATAGTAAATTTTTTTTGCTACTACAGGACAAATATCCTGTGTTTCCTAAACCTAGGCAATCTCAGAATGAAGCAATAAATATATTTTCAGAGTTCAAAATGTGCAAAAATAGCCTTTGGGTAGCGGTTCAGAGGGGAAAGATCAAGAGAGGCTGCTTGGTACTGTTTGCTCACTGAAGCTATTTTATCCAGGCATTTCATCCAGTGCTGAGAACAGGGCATTGGATGAAATAGAATTGTGAACATATGAGGATATTTACTGTCTCAATGCCAAACAGTGCTTCCTTTAGGGCAGAGTGGATGAGGGCAATAGAGAAGAGTGATGGTTCCTGGAGGCATGATCCTTTTGAAAAATCTCCACGCTTTCAGCACTGCTGTGCCTTTGAAAAAGTGTGAATCATACTCTTTCCAGTATAGATCTGGCTCTGAAAAGAGCTGCAGGACCAGACACCCCTAGTGTGTCCCCAAGGTGTCCATCTGTTAGCAGCACTGACAGCTCACCCCATGGTTTGCAATGACTTTAGCTTGTTCAGAGTTGCAGGTTGTTCAGGTTTAGTTTATTACCTGGTGCACAGCATCTCCAAATACAAAACTTGAAAATCCTCCCCTTTTCTAGTTTTCTCAGGTGAATCAGGGCATAGTTTAGCTCTGGGATCTGAATTTAATATATGTTGCCACCTCTGTTGATTTTTAGTTAGAAACAGGGCACCTCCATGTAAGGGTAGAATGGTCCCATAGCAAAAGAGGGATTATAGTTCTAAACAAGATAAACTCCTGAAAGAAGATAAGTTAAAGTCTGTTCATCAACTCCTGTTTTTGTTCTCTGTGGAATCCCATAGGACCCCACCTATTTCCACGCTACCAAAAAGAAAAACAGAATAATGATGTTAATGAACTGTCTGGTAATTGATTTAAGTAAACTTTAAAAAAGTCAGTTTTTTTCCCTTGTTAAACTAACCTGTTCAGAAATGCACCACTGAGATCAGTTTCTGTGAGGTCAAACTTCTCCTAAAATGCAGACATTTTGTCCCCAAAAGACATTACAGCTCTTTACTTAAGCTGCTAAATGTAACCCCCATGGGAAATGTAGACTCACTGAGGCACTCGACAATATTCAAGCCATCCCAAGCTGAAGAAATCTATGCCCCTGCTTAAAAAACCAAGCAGTTCTTGCTATTGCTGTTTCTCTTAAAAATAAAATAAAATTTAAAAATCCAACATTCCCCCGCAACCAAAGACGAATAAACAAGAAACCTCTTTCCCCACTTCCCCACACCCACCCCCCAACCAAAAATAACCACCACCAACACAACCCAACATATCTGAGCTTTATCCTCTTGAACACACCCAGGTCTTGGAAAGTCAACATCTGATGCAACTTCCCCTTTCGGTCTGTGTTGCATCCCTCCTGTAACTCCATGGCTAGAGAAGATCAGAGGTAGTTCTGCACTCCAACAGCTAGACACATGTTCTCTGCTGGGGTGCAGATGGGATGCAGCATGAAGCATGGCTCTCTCTTGGGAGCCAAATACCAGTGCTAATGCTGTACAGTCTCGCTGCTGCTTTGAATGTGGCTGCTCATAAAATAATATTGATGTTCCAATATAGTGTAGCTGGGACAGGCAGCACAGTATTAAAGAGATTCCACTCTTTAATGCGTGCAACGGCTCTGTTGCTTTCTCTTTTGGGTCTTTTCTGCCTCCAATCCCCAGCCTCTAAACCAAGCGAGGGCTAGTAGGGCATAATGCTGTGGCAAGTATTCACCATGCTCCCCCGGGGTCGCTGTGCCCTTCAGGAGCAGTGCAGATAAAACCAGTGGAGGTAACAAGAGCAGTCATTTCAGTCAAGGGTGTCCAGCTGTGAAACAAGCTTCTAGAGCAGACTAATACAGAAACAGGCTCTTTCCAAGTTGCACGACAAAAACATCCTTTTGGACAAGAAAGCTCTATTGTAACAATACTTCCTTATTCAGGGAGCTAGGAAAAACAAAAGGTGTTTCTTGCCACCTTTTGTATATCTTGTGATGGAGATATGATGTGCAGCAGATGGCCCTTGTAGAGAATTATTTGAAATTTTATGATTAAGTTAGCAAACTGAAACCCCAGCAATGTAGTCTTGTTGCCCATAAAAGCAATTGTAATAATCACTACATGTGATTAAATGGCTTTGTGTCTAATTAATAAGTAGTTTTAAGGTTAAAGTGTTTATTTTATTACTGTAAGGAGTTATTGGTATTAGCACAGGAATTATTTCTTGTTTAAATTTACTTTCAATATGAGGCCTCAGGGTTTTTGCAGAAATCATTTGAAAGTTCTAAAATACAGAAGAGAACAGTAATCAATCTATCTGTAGAGACTCCTGCATGGAGGAGCTGAAAGCTGGAGCTCTTTTTATAAAATATTGCAGTTGCATCCAGCTGCATCACAGACTCCCATGAGCTCTGCTTCCAGATGTGCGGGAAGTTTTGCAGTGTTTGCTGGTCTTGGCAACTTTTGAAGGGGTCAGCATCTGTCTAATTGTGTTCATATTGAAAGCAGTGCTAAGACTGAAATGATATTAAAAAAAACCACCACCTCAAAAACCACCAGTCAAGTTAGGCAGTGCTTGGAAGCTTCTAAAATATTCCTGACCAGAAGATCCAGCCTCACCACCGTTAAAGCCCGTGGCTGAGCGCCCATGGCTTGTCTTCTGCCACGAGTGCAGAGTGTGCCTTAAGTATGAAATGTATAAAATCAGTTGGGGCACTTTGCTGAGAGTAGGACAATGTCCAAAAACTTCAATTTTTTTTTTTTTTTAAAAAAAACCATCCAAAACCCAAACAACAAAGCTACCTTGATCAGTCAGGAATGAAGAATGATGCTAAATTGCTTCAGAGCAACTGCTGTATCTCAAATGCTGTCTCAGAATTAACTTTTTTTTTTTTTTTAATAGAGAAAACAATCTGTTGCTACATAATGAATTAGCATTGAGTGTGTTGCAAAAATAAGGCTGGGTTTTGTATAAACAAAACTGAATCTTTATGTAAATGTTATGTAAATGTGACATTTAACTTAAACTGTTGGAGTGGGGAAGTCAGGATTAACAAGGTACAGATCTCATCGTGTTTATGTGTTGCAACTGTGAATTAAAACAGTTTGTTATTTTTGTTGCAGGGTGTTTGAGTTACTATCTGTGAGCAAGAAATACACTGTTTGTGGAACGTGAAGTATTTTGAGATTCGGTTCAGGCTGCTTATAAATAATTTCACTGAGTAGTTTAATGGAGCTCGATCAAAGGTTGTATTTCAATATAATAGAATAAAGTTTGTTCCCAGGAGTCTTGAACCACCTGAAATTGCAGGGATTCTGAATTTATTCTCTGTGAAGTCCAGGAAATTATATCATGGGAACATTTTTGTCCCTGACTCTGCTATAAAGGCCTGAATTTGGCAGGAGTTTACATGTGATTTCAATCAGAGGGACTTTGCATCTTTTATAACTGAAGGAACCTGTACTTCAGAGTCACAAAACTGAATATATAAGAAAAGTTATTTATATTGAAAATATAATTTATATAGTACTTCCAGTTCCACCCAGCACTTGTAGTTAAAGCTAAGGCCGTGTAAAGATTTCATATGACCTACAGTATAAGTTTACAGATTTTTGCTTAACTTTGGTTTCTTTTTCATTCTGTCATCTTTCTCAATTTTACTGTTGTCTTTTTTTTTTTTTTTTTTTTTTTTTTTAAATTCTGTGTGTTGTAGTCCATATTTGTACTTTGGCTTGCTAAGAGACATGATTACAACTTCCAAATAGTAGGATGCAGTTGGTACAAACGCCAGGAGCACAGTTATTTCTTGTTCTATGTTTTAGATGTGTTTCGGTAAACTGCGTGCTATTTTTGCAGGGTAGTATATGGGAATTGTTAGGATGTAGAAAAATAGGATGAAAGGAGCATTCTTTTTCTACTCCCAGCTTCTGGTAAATGAGCTGTGTGTCACGCAGCCGCTGGAGGTTACAAAGGTTTAGTCTGGATCCTGTGCTGGCTAAAACGTGAATCGCCGCTGCTCTTGAGGTTACCTTTCATCCTCCCCCTGAAAAAGACCTCCTGCCCCATGCAGGAGCATCTTTAGATTCTAGCGGCGGTGTTTCTGGCTGCCTCCTAGGTCCGTACAGGGGGCAGCCCCGGCGGCGGCGGTCCCTGGGGGGGACACCATCCACAGCGCCCTCCGCTTCCCCCCGCAGCCGCCGCCAGGGGGCGCCCTTGCCCCGGCGCTGGCCGAGGAGGAGGATGGCGTCGTCCCGTCCGGAGCCGGGTGGGGGGTGAGAGCCTGCCCTAGTGCCTTCTGCCGAGGTGCCAGGCTCCTGGCAGCACCCGCAGAGCCGCAGGTGGTCTCTTGTGCGTTTGTACCTGGCTAAGGTTGGCAATGGAAGTAACTTTGCGTGTTTAAGCTGTGCTTTCTCAGTAACACCTTTCTCGGCCTGGCAAACATTGCAAGGAATGACCAGGGAGCCCATAAGGCTGCCTTCATGATTTTTGGAAGACTGTCCCAGAAGATGCAGTCTGTTAGGCGGCCTCCTCCGCTTCGTGCCTTTTCTTCCTGAAAGAAGTTCAGGCAGTAGGTTCAGGGAGTTCATGTAACACACGGGGTTCCAGGAACAGCCGCTCAGAGTGGCCCATCAGGGTTAACACAGAATGACTCCCTCCATCCCCACTGGCAGGAAAGCTTGCACGGGTTTCTCTTCCCTGGCTACCTTGCTGCATGGAGCACCCTGGGGAGTGAAGTGCTCTGAATCCTCTCCTGAAGATCATGGTTCTTTGGCTCAAGTTTGTTCTCAGGGTCAGCTTGCTTGACTTTGCCTGGGTCCAAAGTTTTGTTTTTTTTTCTTTGCGGTGGTTTGTGATATAGTATGTCAAAACCCCTTAACTTTAATCTGAAGTCAGAAGTTACAGTGTGTTCTCCTATCATCACACCTGGAATAGTAGTACATCATCAGATGTGTTACTGAAGTAGTTTGCTATTTTATGGCACTGCAGTATCACGCTGCAATTGCAATCAGATCGATAGCCCAGTAACCTGTGTGGTTGTCAGCACACAGTCTGCTTTCAGTCCTTTTCCCTAAGCTTCAGCACATGGACGTGGCTCTAGAATCATAGAATTGTCTAGGTTGGAAGAGACCCTTGGGATCTAGGGTCTCCGAATAGTCATGGGGAGTTTACAGAGTTAAGGCAGTCTAAGTTTAAACATGTGCCTTAGAGCAAGGTGGGCATGAGAAACACATCTAAACAAAGGGAGGAAAGGATGAAGGCAGGAGGCTTGGTAACTCTTACCTAGTTACCTGTGGATCAGGTGCTTTGAGGGTTTCAGTGTGGAAGTGAAGATACTTTGAGACACCCGAGTGGCATCGTTAGAGCTTGATATCTGTGCATCTGTCTGCAGTAGTATTGATTTCAGTAGTAAAGCCTGAGTGGAGGACTTGACTGCGGTTCTTTACAGCATTGATGGTAACATTACTGTGTTTAAAGCTGTAAGCAAGATACCCAGAGAAGGTGTAGAGTACACTTTAAAAGTGCTGCCTATGTGGGAAGGGAGGCATTTTAGTCAATGCCAAGCTGCATAAGATACCGTATTGAAACCCATATTCTGTCTGGATTGATTCCTAAATGACGTGTGGAGTTGTTGAGGGCCATTCACAGGCCACCAGTGTTATGGAAGGCTCTGGGCTCCATCTGAGGACATGGCTGCTGTTCTGGCTGAGTGGTGATACTGCGATGTAAAGTGCAATCCTACCTTCACTGAGGACTGTAGGAATTCAGTGAGATCTGAATTTCACCCTGAAGATCTGCATGTTTTTTCTTTTCGTAGCTGAAGCAGGATAATGATCATCCTTTGTAAAATGCTTTGAGATCTATGGATTAAGAATGCTATATAAAAGCTCAGTGTTGATATTTAGGATAAGCTCTTTACGTAACACCAAGAACAGATGATAAAACAGGGCAGGAAGTAACTATTGGATTTGGAATTGTTCTATCACAGATATAAATTTAGAGTAAAAAAAAATAGAGGAAATACTATGGGTTTTTTGCAATTTGTATGTGCTTTTGATTGCATTTACTTGGACAGATTATAAATGTAAATGGCAAACTGTAATAAAAAGTGATCTTTTAAGCAGCTAAGGAAAAATCAATAAAGCATGTATAAGCTATGTCAATTAACATCTTTGCAAATATATGTGGTTTGCAATGTGCAGTTTAAAGGGAAGGCACCCCTCCAGCTTCTGAAAAAATTAGCCCATGTGAATCAAAAGTCCATCTTAAATGTCACAAGTATATAATTGAGTAGAACTCATATTTTTGAAGGAATGTCAGGTCAAAACCTGTAAACTTCTGTTTATCTCCCTGTCTGAAAAATAAGAGAGTAAAGTAATATGCTGTAGGTCTCCTAGTATATCCCAAAAATGTAATTGCAGTACCTCTCTGCAGTGCTGAAGAACGAGCTAAGGTCGTGATAACCAAAGGATAATACTCTTTATCAGCCGTCACACAGTTTTTGTTTGCTTTCTCCTGGAGAAGATTTAGCATTTTCTTGCAAGCAACAGAGCTGGATACTTGAAAAGTAACTCCACTTTCCAGCCAGCCTCTGGTGTTCTGCTCTATGGCAATAGCAAAATGCAGTTTGCTTGCCTGAGTTATGTGATGTTACACTTAAAAAGCATTAAATAAATTGGAGTCCCACCTTGACTGATATAAAGAGAATCAGGATCTATAAGTATTGCTCTACTATTTTTGTGAATACTGATATTATATAATGAACATCATCTCCTCTAGCTATAAGGATAATGACATTCTGTGCACTAGTGCTTTTCAGAGACAGTTCTGGTAGATTTAAAGATTATTTCAAAACATATCTGGCATTTTGGTACAATGAATTGCTTTTCAAATCTGGATTAGACTTGCTCTGAAAATATTAAATATTCGACATCTACAACTTGCTAGTGAGGTAGAATAGTTTTAAATATTGACCTTAATTTTTTTGATCATGATAGGAAGCTAGCATTAGAATGTAAACTTCAGTAGTGTTTTTCTCTGAGTTCTGCCAAGCTCAAATACATACACACACGTGTATTACATATATGAAGTATCTTTTCTGGTTGGATTGAAAAGGGGAGCCAAAACAGGCCATGAGTTGGTCAAGTAAATTTTGTCATTTGAGTGCCCTCAGAGTGTAGCAACAATTTAGGAGCAAAAACTTGTTCAAGATTAACCTTGGCAGAGTTGATCCTGCCATGGAGGAGAGATTAACTGACCTCGGCAGGATTCACAGATCATCCAAAAGAATAATAAATATGTTCAGTGATAGGAGTTTTTGCAAACATACAGCAACAGTGAAACATACAGCAGCCTTTGGTGATCAGGTTTAGGTGACAACCAAGCAAGAGCTTTTGTGTATAAGTGAGACACCTGCAATTTTATCATTAGTCTCAAGGCAAGGGATCATCTTCTACTGAAAATAAATTGCAGGTGAAATATTAGTAAATGAACTTGAGACAAGGGCTTCCTTTGTGCACGTCCAATAAAGGTTTGTCCTATATAATGTACCCAATAGCACCAGTAAGTAGTAGATGTCAGTGTGTCTTTTGGAGCTTCATCAGACAGTCAGCTGTTGAAACAGACATGACATGGTGCGAGCTTTGTGTAACGTAGATCCTAATAAATATTTCATTTCTTCTTGTTTACAGTGTCTTGTAGTTTTAAAACTATGTAAACAGCAAAATGGAGATGGTTAACAAAGTAACCATGGAAACCTGCTCTATCTTCTTTCCCTGTCTCGGTAGAAATGTTTTTTTATTATATTTATGACTTCTTTCCCTCACTGTGATTTGAACTGAACCAACAAAATAACCCATTAAAATTGCATTTTAAGTTGTTGGTTATCTAATCACAACCAATAAATAGACCAATAGTTATATGATCAGTGGAAAGAGAGAGTTTGCATTCATACTCTTTATTTGGGGTTAGCACTGCACACATAAAGTAAGTGGTACCAAGTAACTGTATGTAACGCAAGTAACAAGCCATGTCTGGACAAAATACGTTTCTAAAGAATGAGGTCTTCAAATTTGTGATGGCTTTTTCCATTGTGAAATGCTGGATAAGGAAAACAGATAAGCAATCATTTGAATTTTTTATTGATCTTTCAAGTGTATGAGTGCTAACTACATAAGATCAAAGCACCATTAGACAACATTATTGTACCTTTTCAAGGGGGAAGATTCTTAAACTGAAGACAGCGTCTCCACTTCGAAGAAATAAAGGTTACCTGAAGTCTTGTTTAGTCCCTGTGATTTTGGGACACCTTCCCTCAGCTCGCCCTGGCCAAGCCCTCTGTCTTTGCTGGCACCTCGCTGGGAGGTGTCTACAGCTGGGTCAAGCCTGGTCGGTAAACTGTCTTCATCAAATTTGTGGTTTGTGAACTTCCACGTCAGGAGTGGCAAATTCACGTGTGATGGTTTTTAGTGTGGGCTGGTTTATGGACTTTTTAAGGTGAGAATTACTGCCGTATAGGTGTGATGGCCTCTGAGGGGTGGCACTTTGGTTTTTTTGAACTGTGAGGGCACTTGCAGCCACTCAGCAGCTTTTAGATGGGGGAGATCCTACCTGCTTCCTGGTAGGATCATACAGCCCGTTGCTGAAATACAGGCAGATTTAGCAGAGCTGATCAAACCTGAATCTACAGAACTGACAAAGAGGAATTTAAAAGGAAATAATGTTTGATATTTAGAAATCTCTAGGCTTTATCATTAGAAGTGTCAGAAGAAGGAAAACCAGTGTTAGGTATAATTTGCCTTTCCAATTACTTCCTGAAAAAATTACAATTGCAAATACAAAATGCATATTTTACATAATCTGAGACAATTCTAAGAAACACCTAAGTATATTAAAACTTGGGTGTTAATATAAAACTGGTGACAGTGCTTCAGATCCATATTTTCATTCTGGAGTATTATTTGAAGATGATTCTCTGTGTACTGCCATGATAGTAAGCTTAAACTCTGCAGAAAGAGTTAGTGGTCTTAGTTTTTGTCAAATGAACAACTGATTTCAGTAATATAAAAATATTTTATAAAATTTTTTTATTTCTTAGGTTAAATTCTTGTCAGTGATTAGATACAATGAGACGAGACATCTATTACCTGAATGCTTTTATTGTCCTTTGAATTCCATAATTTGGAGTTGGATAATAACTTCTTAGTAGTCCTCCTGTGGACTGGAACACTACTCTGTTGCTTGTTACAGTACTGGTTGTACTGCATTCAGTCTGGCTGTAAGAATTTCAGTTGCCACAATTTCCATCACATTTCTTGGGATTTTTGTCCTTACTCTTAGGGGCAACGGTTCCATTTTTTTGAGATCCCCACCTTTGCAAATTTTTCCCTGTCTTCTCTGATTCCTGATTTTGGAACAGAAGATTTGTGGATGTTTTGAGCTGTCTGATTAGAGCTTTGCGTGGTTCAATAGCAGTGGTTAAGAAGAAAAAGTTGTAATGAATAATTTTGCAATTTCTTACTCATGTTTTTGCCTTGGGTTTTGGTTTGTGGTACTTCAGGGCATTCTGTCTTATGCAAGTTTCCTGTTCACTAGAGGATTTGTTATAGGAGGTAGGAGTTAAGCCCTGACTTAAAGAAATTGTATAGAAGCCATCGTTATTTTTCATACTATATAAAAAAATAGCCTTAATAGGGACAAAGTGTTGAATACACCAGGCTGAAATTGCACCTGCAGGCCAATCTTCTGTTATTTGTACTCTTTTGTAGACGTGATATCAAGCTCACTTTTCTGGTTTTTGATTCTCAAAAATTAATAGTGGCAATGTTAGTATAGCTATAACTAAGTGAAGAGTTGTGATTGAATTGTCTGCGGTTGAATTTCTAGATACAATCTGAAGAAGTGTTGAGGCATGTGCCAACACAACTGCAGATATGATACAGTGACACAAAGATTGCTCAAAGTAAACATGGTCTTATTTGCTTAAGGTTACCAAGTTAAAAGATATTCTGGTGCTAGGAGGCAAGTTTCTATTACAGAACATTAACCTTTGTTGCTTTTGGGGCAGTGCTTAGGGAAGGGTGTGCAGATCAGAGGCGTAGTGTTAAAAAGTGAGTTTCAAAAAGTGAGTGTCTAGTACCATACGTGCCCTTGATTCTTTTCTAAATTATTTTTTTGGATTTAAATGTTTTTCTTCCTCTTCTGTTAAACTGAGAAAAGATGGAAACTTGATCCACCTCAAACAAGGAGCAGTGACACAAGGTTTTATGAAATGCTGTCAAGTGCACAGACCAAATCAATGGGGATAGCCTGAAATTATTTTTCTGAAATTTCTTTCACCTTAAGCGTGGCTTATAACAAAAGGTTCAGAAAGCAATGTTCAGGCAGAACTGTCTCGCTTCAGCTGATGGTGTCTCTGAAGAGTTCAAAAGTAAATTAGAAAAATAATGACTGCTTTCATTAAGATGTTTCAACTGTGGAAGCAAATGTGTTGGAGTTACGTGCTTAGGCTAGAGCTGTAGAGGCACAAGTCGTTTTAAGGAATAAACCGACAAATCATTTAATCACAGAAAGTGGATATATCTTTGTGCTGATTATGATCAGTCCTGGGAGGCAGCATACGTCTTGAGTGGATGATTATCGTTTCACTGGAGTAGTATAGACCCTCCAGAACCTCTGCAAAGTGGTCACAGTGTGCTGACTCCTCTCGTGTATCCTACAGAAATCTCTTGAGGGCAATATGTAGGAAACATATTGTTATGAGCTATTTTGTAGATGTTAAATATTTATATCACCGTTCCACAGAATTCCTGACTTGACACTTAATACAGGCTATAGTAAGAAGAGAACTTTTTTTAAAGTGTAGTAACATGTGCATGTGTGAATAAACGTTAGGCTGCTTTCCACAGGAGTAAAATGATTTTTTTTTCTCCTCATTATTAAACAACAAAGTTATTAATGCCATGGTATTGGATCAGTGTTTTGTGTCATTGTAACACACAGCTTCAGTCCTTGAAAATACATAGTTTTCTTCAAAAGGATACTTATGTTGAGATCATCAGACTTTTTGTTCTGTTTTGATAGAAATAAAGATTTTGTTTCTTCTGAAGAACTGTGTGACTTTAGGTCCTGCTGGCCCCAAGAACTACTGATGCAAAAGTGTGCCCAGAGGTGCATGCAGTAGTCCTAGTTTTGTCAGAAGCATCATTTAAAAATGAATCAGCAATCAAAATGTCCCATAGCTCAGACTCATAAGGTGTCATAAGACTAACAGTGAAATTGTTGGTACCTCTACCTCTTTTATGCTTCCTTTTGGTGTCCAAGTTCAGTTAGAGAGGTCCTTGTTCATCCATCCAGGTTCTTTCCTACATTTCTTATATGTCAGGATGGACCTTTCTTGAGCATGGAGGAGGTGATCACTGGATATCAACCAGCTTTTCTTCTGCACCCCTCTTCTTTCCCGAGCCATATCCCATGGGATTCTTTTAAACAGATCTCTGAAGCGGATGGTGTCTGCTCTCTTGAAATCCAAGGCTGTGGTCCTGTTTTCTACCCTGCTCCCTCCTCTCAGTATCCTGAAGCCCATCATCTCATGGTTAGTACAGTAAAGGCTGCCTCTGACTTTCCCATCCCTGAACAGTTCTACATTTGCAAGTGTAAGGTCCAGCAAACCACCTTTTCTTGTGGGTCCTTTGATCATCTCTGTTGGGAATTGCACTCTGGAAGTGTGCTAGATTACTTGAGGGCTGCCCCATTGTCCTTCTAGCAGATATTTGGGTTGTTAAAGTCCTCCATGAGAACCAGGGCCTGTGAACATGAGGCTTATTCTGGTTGATTGAAGACCTTATTTCCTTCTTCATGATCAGGAGGTCTATACCAGATACCCAGTAGAGTGACACCCATCCCCAGGCAGGGCTCTAGCTGCTCTTTCATATGTTGGGCAAGTCCCCTTCCTGGCCTTCTCATCCTGTCCTTCCTGAAGAACCTGTATCCATCCATCACAGCATTCAGCCGTGTAACTGCACACAGACTCCTAGCTCCCCCTGTTCATTCTTCATGCTACCTGCATTAGTGCAGGGGTGTTTCAGAGACCCACCCCAGCAGGCTGAGTCCCCAGTGCAGGCTTAGGAGCTTCCCCGTAAGACTGTTTCACATTTTTCTTGTTGTCTTTTGAACTAAATGTAGTGTAGAGTATACAGAATGTACTTTAATAATCCTGAAACAAATTACAGAAACATTGTAAGCCAATATCCTTTGTTGGACATACCTAGTTTTTTCCTACATTTTTATTTGTTTTTAATTTATGATCAAAATTTAAGGGTTATTTTTTTCTTTTTCTATGTAATCAGTTTAGTACTAGCCCTTAGGAAATTATGGTAATGAAGAAAGCTCCCAAATGAATCTGTTTAGATGTACATTGGATGATGAACACGGCTTCCTCTGTTTTGTTGGTTTATCTTGCTTATAATTAACTGAGCGGTGTGATTTTTTTGGAAATATGTCTAATTAATGAACACTTTTTTAATACAAAGAAACAAAAGGAAGCTCTAAAGAGAGCTGCTATATTTGCATTCTTTTATATGTAATAAATCAGTTTGCAATCTGTCTATATTAATTTATTCTGGGTTTAACATCATTCCATCTGTGCTTTTTTGAGTTGTTGCTACTAAACAAAAAGGTATCAATGAAATATTTATATACAAGCACCTGGCAACCAGTTGTGCAGTGCAGTTCTGCCAACTTTGTGAGAAAACTCAAGTCAGAAAAGCTACTAGTGGCAGCCTGCAAGGAGGGTAGCGGTGACACGGCAGTGGCAATGGTCTTCCAGTCTTGATAAGAATGCGTAATGTGTGTTGTCAGTCATTAGATTTAGCAAATGGGAAGATAGTAAGGGAGAATGAACAGAGCAACCTGCTCCAGTGGGAGGTGTCCCTGCCCATGGCAGGGGGCTGGAACTTGATGACCTTTAAGGTCCCTTCCAACCCAAACCATTCTGTGACAGTAGCAAAGTTTTACTTCTTGCCATATATGTAGTACTGGCAATATAGTCTTGGAAAATGCATCTGTATTTTCAATAACTTCATGATTAATGATTATTTGTAGTCTTTCATCTTTGTAGAAGCACTCCTATCTTACAACTGACATACCTGGAATCAGGATTGAGTGCATTGTTTTTAAAAATCATTGTTTACCGAACATAGGGACATAAGTATTGGTTCTCCTTGTTTTGCACATTGACCTGTATGTGCTCGGTGAACAGTGTGCGCTTCCAGCCCTGATGAAATGCCTGAACATAGGGCAAAATATTATTCAGTGACTGTAACTTTTTCATAAATACCATTAGTACTTTTTTGATTAAATCTGAAATGAAAAGCCACACTGTTTAGACTTCTCAATTTAGAGGGGACAAAAAAATTAAATCTGTTCCTACTATGCAAGCTGTCTGAGACTAAACTTTGTTTCTTGGTGGTGTATGTGCTTGTTTCTCTGTCCTTTTTTTGTATGCAAGGTAATGTTGCCAATGTTTAAGATCTTGGAAAGTGAAGATAAGAGCCTAAACTAATCCCATCTGGCTGAAGCCACTTTATAATTCCATCATACCTGCCCTTTCACTGATTTGAGGTAAATGACTCTAGAGGAAGTTGCCATGGATGGAGGAGGAGAAAACAGGACTCTTCGTTCTCTCTATTGCATACACAAATGCTTTTGAAGATATGAACTAAATGTGGTTGATGCTTCCAAGAGCAATGGGCTTTGATTCCACTTCACTTTACAGAAACTGTAGCCACAAAAATGTACAAATAGGCTGAAAATTGCTATCGTTTGCTTTTGGTAGTGTCTCCTACCCAGGCTGCCAAAGGGTAAATCAACACTGGGCACTGGAGAAGCAATTCCTCTGTATTCAGGGGAAGAGCAAAATGATGGGGAATAAGGGCGAAGGCGGTGCGTGGATTGAGTTCTGACAGCGCGGCAGGCTGGGCTTCTTGGCAGCAGATGGCATTAAAATGTCAGAGCATTAAAATATGCCTGTCAGGAATAGGATTGGGCATGTAAGAGGTAATTATTTCACAGAAAAGTGATATTTCTATGAAACAGATTCTGAGAGGATTTAGGATGGGTTGCTGCTGTAATTAGCTATGTTAGGCTTATCGCCCTGTCTTTCAGCCCTGGCAGGAGACTGCCACAACCACTTTAGTTAACAGACTCTCAATTATTTAAATAATGGCAGAAACGAATGAATCTTTCAATCCTGCCTTTCTGATCTGGGAAAGGAAAACCTTCTTTGCTTGGAAAAGGTTTCCAGAAAGTCTCTTTCCAAGTTACTCGAGAGCTGCTTTGAAATAGGTTCTTATTGATCATTTTAGATAAGAGTATTCTTCCTCAGCTGATGTCCAGCATCTTTGCACCATTTGCTGTTATAGCAGGACCATCTATTTTCCTGGTCCTTAAAGATAAAAACCCCACTCCCTAAGAATAGTGTTCATATATTTTGCTGTCAGTGTTTTGCTAACGTCTGGATTGTGCAATCCTGGTAAATCATAAAGTTTGGCCAATAAAGCACTATATTAATAGAGAAATGTGTTGCCTTTATCTTATACAAACAGCGGATAAGCACTGCTTGCTGAGTCACAGCTGTCTGTGTCCCTGGATGCATTATTTATGTAATATCAAAACTGATGGGCCTACTGAATACTGTAGTAATAGGTGTTTGTGTGTAAAGGTAAAAGTAGTCTGTAATACATTACCTATAGATGCGATATCTGCTTTGCTTTGCTTTACTGTGACTTTCCATCCGAATCTAAAACAGTTCTTTGGTTCTGAATCCTTGTCTCAGATAGGTGCCATGGGACAGTTTTGTGTCAGGAATACTTGGTTCTGGTGTCTAATTTTCAGCAGTATGGCTGTTAAAAAATTCTGATCATCCATCTTCCTGGTGCTTAATTAATCCTATATTTTATGGTGATTCTTTAGGCCATCTTCTGTGTCTCCTCATTGAATCCCTGTTTGAGCCAGAATTCCTGTATAGTGAGGCCAGTGCACTGGGCTGTGTAAATGTCTTCTGCACGGAGAAACATGAAAGCTGATGAAGTTTCCTTGTTCCTAATACTGTGGATGCTCCAAGAGAACTGTTTAGGATTCACAAGTTGATTTAGGAAATTTTTTGCAGCCAGGTCTTGTATTACTTGGTTATTTGTGGTATTAGGATCTCAATCCACTAATTAATTCTAACATTGGTCATTTAAACCTCTCGTATCCTAAAGAAAGTAGTTTCTAAGCCGATTCCTGCATTTGCCTGTCTTTCTTTAACTCAATGTTCATACCAGTCACTTTTACTATGAACTATATGTATAACTGAAGCTGAGAGTGAAACTTCTGTTGTCTTTTAGTTCCCTTGCAGCTGTTTGTCTTAAGCTATCTGGGAAGTCCTCCAACGACCAATTTTCCTTTGGTCATCTGAGCACCTTTCCTCGTTTGCCTGGCAACTAGCCCAAAATGGGCAGTTCAATCACTGCAATGTAGCTGCCACAGTGAAAAAGGTGAAGAAGTTGGTAACATGATTTTTGCCCGCTCCCTAGATAATTACACTAAATTCAAGCTCAGATTTCTCTGGCCTGCCCCTTGAAGTTCTTATGGTATATTTCAAAGGCTGTGATGAAATAAATCTATCTTTAAGTGAACTACATTTTAAATGTGGCAGTGTTGCGAGGCATGTATGTTAATTTGGTGTAAGATTTGCTATCATTATCCTGCCCTTTCTTAGAAAAGGCAGGATAATGCCTTTCTTAGAAAAGGCATTATCCTGCCCAAAAACCTGCATGTGCACACTGTAAATGGATACCTATTACCCTGGGTTTAGGAACTGTAGGTTCAATATCGTACTTTTTGATTTGTTTACATAAAACAAATATCAACATTCTTAATGTTGAAACAGATAAGCTATTTTCACTCAGACACCAGTTACATAAAATTTTGTCCCAGTCATATTTTTCTGGTACACCACCAAAATCTTCTATCATCTTATTTGCAAGAGGTACATCTAATGAATAGAATTGTAGAAAACAACATGCAATAGGTTTTGACTGCAGAACAAAATAATAGCATTATACCATGTTTACATCGTGGAGAATTCTAGACAGCCAAACATTATTAATTTATGTCTCCTTGCTGTCAATCGTAAATTTTCTCTGAGATTTTTTTAACAGGTTTTGAGACTTTTTGCCTAAAAAATGAAACTGTTCATGAAAATTACTGAACACTGCTAAAAATTACATTTTTGTATCATGGCACCTGGGCTCACTTTTCTGCTGCAGTGCAATCTCTCTTTGTTTCTGTTGCTTGTGTTCCTCTGGTAGCTGCTCTCCCTCTGTGTTTTAAATCCATTTTAATTCTTTAACGTCCACTTTTTCATTCAGTGCATTGAAGGGTTTGGAATTTTGAGGATGATGTGTAAATTTATTTTGCCTCTTTTTAAAACCTCTGCTCATGTTATCTCCGCTTTTCTTTTTTTCTTATTTTCAGTCAGCTGGGTTTTTTCTAGCCTTTATAATTTCTGCCACTCTTCACTTTTGCTTTTTGCCCCTTCAGCTGACCTGCTTAGTGCTGTGGTGCCCTTATCTAACTGCTGTCTCAAAATAGTTCTTGATGATGATGGTTATAAAATGAACAGTAGCAAAGATGACCAGTAATTCCAGCTAATTCCAGTGTCTGCTCCCTGTCGATCAGCCCTACTCTGCATTCTCCCCATTCTCTTTTCTTCCTTTCCAGAGGTCCATCTCGTTAACTCCTGTGTAGGTGCTGGAGCAGATGTAGTCTTGGTGGATACTGTACATGGCATTTTTGGCTATTCTGGATGTGTTTGTTATGTCACTGTGTTTCTATGATGTTCTAGGAGAAGTGTTCCTGTGTCCTGATGAACATTTCAAGGTTTCTCTAAAAATATCTTTGTTGAGCAATGTATATACATCCAACGCATACGGAAACACTGTAAATTAAACTAGGCTCCATATGGCTCATGCAGGTTATTCGCTGTTACTCAGTGCAGTGACTTGTTTGGGTGGGAAAATGGGGGCAAGATCTGCTCATTTTATGGGATTTCAAGTATTTATCTCCCTCTTCTCCCTGCCTCCAAGGTACTCCAAGGTTTTAGATACAAGTTACAAATTGTGAACAATTGGCTTTAACCCTGGAAGGGTGACTTTGAGGATGGTTCTTATTATCCCTGCGATGGAGTGATTTAGATTGTTTACAACCTCCTTGTCATTGGGTTGTGTTTTTTTTTTCTCCCTGCTGGCATAATATGTTTGTGGGCTGTCACTATGCAATGTTTCATATCTATAGATGGCATCCCTATTTACATACATAGTTATTGAAGTACAGTGGGTAATATAAGAAGCAATTTCTTCCTTTGATGCAGTCAAGTACTAGCACGTACAACTCAAGTGTCAGGGGAGGACGGGACAGAATTTGGAACTGGATTCTAGGGCAACACTGCTTGGTTTCCTATAGTGGTTAGGGTTAATTTTTTTAATGATTACTTTTTTAACCATGCAGATAGCCTCTAGCTTAGCTATCTTCAGCAGCACAATGCAGTGTGCCTTTGAAACAGTATTGTTACAGGGAGCACTCTGTCTTTTAAACTTTGATTGCTGAGAAACTTATGGATAGTGCTACAATGTGATGATGTACATCAAATGGTTCAGTTGGTGCTGAATACTCTAGTACATATTTTCACTAGTGTGGGCTACCACTAACACATAAAAGCTAATCTGCATTCTCTATATTTTCTTGCCTTACTAAGTACTAATCAAGTTCAAGGTTTGGGCTCTGTGGGGCTGAGATGCCCAAAAGATATCTTTGTAAAGGTCTAGAAGGCAGACCAGGGTCAGTAACCCTAATCTTCAAAGGTAACGAGGCCTTCTACCTGCAAGTTAAAGATGATCTTTTCAGGAGTTTATTCTGTCTAGTAATATGACAGAATATGTCTTGTTTTTGTAGTGAGCAACTATCCAAACTAAGGGTCACGGTATCACCTTCTAGTCTATAGGCAGAGCAGTGTTCTCAGGCCTGCCTTGCTTCATTTCCAAATCCACTTTGAAAAATATATGCACAGTCTTCTTCCACACCAGACTGCTCTGCTATATCACACATGGTTTTTCCCTTTGTGGTGAGGGAATAAACCACAGTGTATGGTGAGCTATTTGTTTTCTTTTAATACAGTACCAGAATGCATTCAGATCCTGTAGTGATGGGGATAGGGGATAGTATTTTTATAGAACAAATAAGAATGTGGTTTGACAAGCACAGACTATTTCAAATAAAATACAGAACACTTACCAGTGCCTGAAAATAACTTTGGAACAAACAGAAAATCTTTTGAGTATTGTTTTGAATAGATATACTATCCTGGATCACCTATGACACGCAGAGAATAAATGGTATGTTAAGATGACATTCAATGTAACTTTCTTGTCCGAGTGAGATAAGTAGAAATAATGGAACCTGCATTTTTAACCATTACAGTTATGACAAATCTTCTTTTGTTTACCTTTTATCTGACTTAATATGGCTATCCGTGTATCTATTTCATGCAGACAATGTATGGGAAGCTTCACTGGACCTTATTGAGAGAATGTGAACCAGCTGAACCCTATTAGACCAAATTCCATATTTTAAAGGTATTTTTCTGTGCATTTGAAGAGTGATTGCAACGTGATAGTTTACCTACCTTGAAAGCAAATCTCTCTACCCAAGTATGCAGAAGGAAATAATATCCTTTTATAAACATAATGAGAAACTTATTAAAAATAATCTTTAGCATCAGACATATCAGTACAGAATTCATACATAAGCTGAAGGGTCTAGAGAATAAAGGGCTCTTAGCTGTGTTCTTCCTATATGTTCTCTCACCCATGAAGAGATACCTACTTGTATAATGAGAAACATGACACTTTATCCTTAAATCACTTTATAATTTCCAGGTGCTGCACAGATTTAAATTAGTGTCTCACCTTCCTTCCAGTCAGCTCATTCTCACCGAGTCATACTACATTATTCCTTGGTATGCAATGTTCAGCATAATCAACTTCCAGCTTGCAAACAGTCTGTTCTTTCTAGTGTACAAGCAGTTCTTAAGACTTACACATGTCAAGGTCACTTGCAGTTGAATAATTATGATATAATTTGAAAACATAATTACCATCTGGGTAGTAAAACCATTTCCATCGTTATCGGTCAAATGGCAAATTTCGAAGATACACTTAATTTCTGTCTCTCGTTCCTTCTTCAGCTCTGCTTTAATTTTCATAAATTGAGTCTCATATCAGAAGAAAAAGATACTGAAAAGGAACAAAAAGCATGGTGTTTTTTTTCCCTTCTGCAGTTCATTTCCATACAGACTTCTTTTCTTTTTTCTGCTTCTGCAATCCTGCTGATGAAAACAAGGAGCTTGCCAACAGTCCCAGCCCAGTTAGCAAGATTCTGATCTGTGTTTTCTTTGAAGCATGTGTGTTGAATCACTTTGCTATTAGATGAAGTTGATCCCAATGCAGTGTAGTTCGGGTCTATGTAAAATGCTTGTGGGAGTTTGTTTAGTTGTGTTATATGTGTTGTTAATGTTGGAATCACAATGACTTAAGAAAGCCTAGAATTTGAAGGTGAGTATGTTAAGCAGTTATTTTCTTATTGTAATAGAGCTCTTGGTCGTGTTTGGCAACTTGAATATTTTGCATACTTGATCATCTCTTGCCAGCAGCAAACGTAAATGGAAGATATTGATTCATGCCTATCTTTGGACTGGTCAAGTGTTGTCAGTAAAACATTCTCTTCTTTCCTCTTGGCGCTTTTTCTCTCCCACAAGCATGCAAAAATGCATGTGGAGTCAGCTGAATGGTAATTGGGTGTGTGTGTGTGTGTGTGTGTGTGTGCAGGCCTTGCAGTGCTTGTTAGTACCCTAATAAACCAAGCATAGCCTTACCTGGCATTAGGCTATTAAGTATTCCTCAGAAATAGAATCAGGATAGCGTTGTAAAATCCTTCCCAGGGCTTACTGCTTTCCTGCCAAAGCGCGAGATATATTGGGTGTTGAGTCAGGGATGCTGGATATACTGGCAACCCAGCTCTTTCCTGCAAAGGTCTGTGGGTGTTAGAGTTTGTTAACGACCAGTGGTCAGCACTTCTGTTTTCCTTCTCTCTCTCTCTTTCTTGAATAGTTGATTCAATCCTTTGAAACATACAAAAGGTATTTGATACATGTTTTGTTCACAAAACCAAAGACTGATCATAAACATATAAATTCTGAATAAAAGTGGAACTTTTTATTGGTGGTCTCTTTTATTGCTATTCTCTTTTGGAAGGTGAAAGAGCACAGCAAAGGTGGCTGAAGCTAGAAGTTGGAGGAGAATGCCCTTGATATTGATTTAAACTCTAGCTAGTCAGCAAAATAAGGGCTATTGGAATCACAGCTAGGCTTCCTTCACAGAATGTACTCATATTTAATATTGAACTCTAGTAACAACAATAAAAAAAAATAACTAGACCAGGTTTTCTTTCTCAGATACAGCTAGCAAAGAAAATACCTATCCTGTCCAAAGATCCTGTTGATCACAGGGGTTATCATTGTTAAGAAATATATATTTGAGGACTAGAATTACATCTAAAACTCAATTTGCCATTTGAATTTTGCCTGCACTCACTTCTGTCCACTCTTTGTTCTTGTTACTTTAGGAGTTAAAATCACGTCCTGTTCTGAATGTCTAAAATCCTCAACCTTCTGCCAGCAGTGGACGCTTCAAAGGCTTTAACATCGAGTGTTATAGTTGGCTTTTTATTGTCCCCTAGAACTTTAAAGGGATGTTGGAGCTTGATGAAATGAGTCTGTGATAGGATCCTTTGCCTTCCAACCTTACTGCTTTCTCCTCTTGCCAGGCAGGAGCAGAGAAGCTGTGTTATCTACTGTCATCTCCTGGCATCTCAGCAGTGGTCCCAGCAGCTTGTGCTTTCTGGCTCAGAGGGGAGTGATGAGGGAGCGAGGGAACAACAGCTTTCCGAGAGGGATTACCTCAGTGTCATACACCCATTTTATCCCACAAAGGCACAGAAAAGAGTCTGAGATACAGAGAAGAGTGTTTGTATGTTTGTTCTTTCAATAACATTTGAGCTTAACACTGGCACCTCACAGCTTAGCTGCAAAGTTAGTACCGTGCGTGTTCTCAGAAAAGGATTTAACTGGCAGGCTTGATGTTTAGGACTGCAGTTCAGTTTGTACAATTTCTTCTTAGTTTCTCCACCTTACTGGAGATAATTACTTCTCAATCAATATGCATGTAAAAATATCAATAGATCATGGAAGCATATGAGGAAGCTCTTGGAAGAGGATCATGGAAGCTCTTGTACAGGAGCTTAGAAGATTAGAGCTGGACAGACAGGTCATAATTACATATGGCTATTCTGCTCAGCATAAAAGTCAAGAAAATCATTGTATCTTGCACATGGTATCAGGTTTTTATAATAAAGAATTTTTAATGGAAGAAACATTGTTTTTTAACATTAAAATGGAAATCCTTTAATGTGTATACTTCAGAAATTGAACAAACTGAAATAACATTTGAATTGGAAAAAATATCTGTCAAGTACACTCTGCTAAATCCAATCTCCAGACTAAGTTAGTGCTGAAAGAATTTATTTTGTCTTGCTGCTCTGCTAAGTGTATGCTCTGCTTAATGAACCCCACCCCTGCATCCACAAAACCCACAAAACATGCAGGCATCCAGCTGAAACATTTGTGAACACATGCAGAAAAAGAAATACAACCACACAATTATTCAATAATACTTTTTTTTCCTCTTAAAATAACAATGAGTTGTGGCATCATCGCTGTAATTATGGAAAGGCCAAGAAATTTTTCTGATTCTTCTGTCTTCTAATTTTGAAAAGGTTTTGATTTGGCTAATTTTAGGGCTAGAGCAGAAGAAGCTTTGTGTAGAAGGTAATTGGCATTGAAAACAAGCACAGAACCAGATCCCCATCCATCTGAAACTGATGAAGAAAATCTTGCTGGCAATAAAAGAAAATATGCTCTGGCCTTCTCTCTTAGGAGCAAATAAATAGATCTGTTATCACTGTCCAAGAAATCCAGTGCTCACCTTGGTAATATTTTGGTGCATATGCATTAACAGAACACTTGCATTTCCCTGTTTGTTTCATGAGTAACCTAGCAATCTAAACTAATGATTTGTGTACCCAGTGAAGTGTTTGTAGCTATCAGTCATCATTAATGTTTTTCAGTCAGCAGTTTCAGCCTGTTATTATATCTACGCTTAGTGAATTGACTCTAAACTTTCACGTTACTGTGTTTAATTTCTGTTCAACAGTGTTAAAGTGTACAGGATAGAACGGAGACTGAGACAATCATAGAAGAATTGTCTTTTAGGACAGATAGTAAGGAAGAGAGTATGGATTGGGCTTCTGTTGTGGGACTGAGGGCTCTTTAGTTTGTAGAAAAAGGTGAGAAATACAAATGAAGAAGATCAGTATCACTAATAATCAAATGCGTGAGCAAGTAAAAATGAGAAAGTAGAATTTTATAGCCACTTAATTTCACATTAATTCTCACTGAACATCAGTAAACAGTACTGTAGAGGTGGATCATCATTGTCAATCTCTGCAGTGGTGCTGTTAAACAAAACATTTGCAATGTAAACAGAAGATATTCCAGGACATTGTCAACACGCTTGACCCCAGACAATTTTATTTGTCTTTTTGGTATGCATGAATTCTGTCCATGTGTCCATGCTTTGCCACTGTATGAGCTCATAATTGAGAATCATGAGTTTTAGGTGAAAGCTGGGGGAGAATGAGAGACTCCTCCTTTACCTGGCTGAGCATTTCTAGTCTACTTCAGGGCAAACAGTCAAATCTCTGGTGAGGGTATACCTCCACATCCTTCCTTCTGAAGTAACTCATCTGTTAGAAGGAAAAGTGTTCCTGGAGGCAGGGGTCTGTCTTAGCTTGGAGGCAGAAAGCACTGGGCAATATTGTTCTGCTTGTAGCTTTTCAAGTTGAGTGCAAGCGGTGATTTTTGATGGAGAGAAGCCATTTTTCAGTCAAGAACAGCCTCTGCAAGATGGTGGAAAATCAACAGCTGAGAGCAGTTGGTTGCCCACTGCCTCCCAGTTGAGGCTAGAGTCAAGGATTCGTGTGTTCCACTTCCTTACAGTGTCGTCCATGGTTTGTGGGTGTCTGATGCTCTCCCAGGTGTGGAGCTTATGGCCCACAGGTCTCACACCCTGTTGCTGATGGGGTATGAGTTACTGAACACTGAAGCAGTTTAAATGCTTCATTCAGTATTTGGCGAATAATTCAAGCAGATTCAAAGCTAAACCATAGCTATCCTAATATGATGTTCTTTATATTGTTAGACTGTAACTGACAGATTTGGTTTTAGTTGAGTTTTTTGAGGGAAAACACGCCAGCTTGGTGATACTGTTTCTATTTAACCCTTTGAAGGTATATGCTATTTCTTTGCTGGCCAACCCCAAGTGCTAAGGGTGACGTGAGCGCAAGCTACTGCTTCATAGACCATTTCCAAGCCCCAACAGGAATTTGTTGGGCAGTCACCAAGCTGGGTGAGGTCTTCTTGCTCCTGCTTGGTTCCCCCCACTTTGGAAGATAGAAAAGGAGTTTGTTTGCTTTTTATGGTTGAAATCTCAAGAAGCAGAAAACAGGAAAAACAATCACTGGTCATCCAATAGGTAAACTAGATGTTTTCAGAGAATTTAATGATGGCTGCAGTGCTGCAGACAGTCTTAATGGTCTTTAACCTTTTTTCTCCCTTTTCTCTGATATATACTTGTATTTCCCAGTTAAAACCAGTTTTGTTGATTTGTTGTCTTGGGGCTTTTTGTGAAGAACAATGAAGAGAAGTCATCCTTTTATCAATCATTACCCATTCTCTCTTTGTAACAAACAGATTGCCTTTAGACAACTGGACAGATATATAGTTAAGTGTTGTAGGAGAATGAGAAGATATATGGTACATTTTCTACTTACCCTTCTGTGACACCTTAACTGATGTTTTTCCTCTGACAGGCTTTTACCATTCCTTTTTCCACAAGGATGCACCTTTTCTTTTCCCATTTCTTTCTCCTCCTTACGTATATATTTAAATATATATTTAGGTACTGTAGCTACAGCATTTCTTACTCAAGTATTACATCTGTACTGGGATAATTTGTAGCTGTGTGTTTAAAACATATCAGTTTATCTAGCTCTGGTTCCCTTTCAGTGCTGACTTCACAGGAACTGACATTTCCGCCTTAAGTTTTTGTCTGGATTGAACATTGTTCCCAAGTGCTGTTAGGAGATATGCTTTCTTTAAAAATGAGAAAAAATAGGAGACCATCATTATTTAAGGATGCTGCTTCAAGAAAAGTAAATATTTTGCTTCACTCTGCTTAATTAAATTTGATATACATTCTCACTTATATAAAATTAAGCAACATTGATAAATAGGGCTGATAAATAGGGTTTGGACTCTACATCAGAGGGGATTGAATTCTGATGGTGTTTGAAGGGTTTTTGACACAGGCTGGAGAGTGTGTAAAAGTTCTTCAGTGTGGAAGATTCCATATAATCTTAATTTCAGTCATCCCAGCTTTGCATAGACATCTCAATGTGTTGGCTGTATTTCATAAATAGTATTTTCCTGGAACTACAGACAGTATTTTCTAAGAAATGTGAACTCAGGAGAGGTGAGTTACTCAGCTTGGAATAATGTCAAGACTCTTAACTCCTTAAATTGCCCACATGCAACTTGGAGGAATATGTAATGCTACTCAATATTTAAGCAAATACATTGATATTCATCAAGTATCTGACAATATTTAAGCAACGTCTCTTCTATATTTTTGCTTTTCAATAATTATACGTCTTCATTTGTTTGTTGGCGTTGATTTATAATCTGAAGGCTGTAATGCTTACCAAGTCTTCACTGACTTTGGAATTTAAGATCTCAAACATTAGTCTCACAAAAATTTTTATTTCTGATGTACCTAGGTGAAAGTCTACCAGTGCCCTGTTTTCTGCTTATCTATAGAACTGTACAGCCCAGTGAGGAAAAGGTATTGCATGGTTTGGTGAAACTGTTGCGTGGCTGCTAAGCCCTTTGACATGCATGTGTATAAGCTGATATATAAAGGCAAAAGAATCATCAAGCTCTCCACAAACGGATCTGTGAAGATTAAACAATCTTTCCTGTTACCTAGCAAATTGCAGAGGGCTTTTTAACTTTTATCACCTTGTCTCTAAGGAAAAATATTTTAATAACAAAAATAATACATATACTGTTGTACTGACTACATTTCATGCGCTTCTTTGACAGAGGCGTGCTGGAAAAGGTGACTGTTAAGTGCATGGTGATGAGTGTATTTTAAACACCTGACTCCACAGATGCAGATGCATCTGCATTTTGTCTGAAGTACCTGGCATCGTAAGATTAACAGGATGGCTAAATAGCTTGTGCTTACACCTATGGAATTTCAAGTGGCTTTCTAAGAGGGGGAGAAAATGTAGTACTTTATTCTTGTCATGGTCAAAGCAACAAATGACATGTACTTAACAGTTTTTCGCTCACTAAGCTGCAGATAGTTTGATATGTGCAGACACACAGAGGAAGAACTGGTCTCTGTTGCTTTAGCTGTAGTTGAAAACTACTGTAAAATGTGCTGGTTTGAATGTATGCTTATGGTGAGAGGGGAGATGGCAAGGGAAGAGATTTGATGCAAAGGGCTTATTTGTGTGGGAAAATTATGCCTATTGAGCCTCGGGTGCCGATTTGCAGAGCTCTGAGTTTTGAGGTGGGGCCTCCAATGTAAGACTCAGGAGAAGTAAAGAAAATGAGGGGGAAAAACAATTAATTCTTTTGTTCATGGTGTTGCTTATGCATTTTGTCTAATGATTCTTTAGGGTACAGCAAACAATTCCTAGCACAGGAAGCAGGACTGGGATCTCTCTGTCTCTCTGGGTAGTGCTCCAGCCACAGGCTTGTTTTTTTCTTGCATATTCACTCTCTGAATCTCATTTTCTTTTCTGCCTGGTGGCAGCCTGGTAACAGACAGCTGGAGCACTCCTCTGGGAGACAAGATATGTCGGTCTCCCTGGCAAAGAGCCTGACCTCTACCGTTTTATAAGCAAAGAGTGACAGTGCTATTAATAGATCCCTCCTCCAGCCGGGTTTTCAAAGGAGTACAGCCTGGTTGCTGTGCTTCGTGCTGAGCTTAGATATTATCAGCACATGGTAGGTGTATTGTGAGTATCAGGAATGAATTGGGTCCCTGAGGGGAGTTAAGTCCAGAATGGCTTCAGGGAGCTCTAAAAACTCTGCATGGGAGGAGGCACCAGCTTCCCAGCTCCATCGGCCAGCTGGGACACAGCCCCCTCCCGCCCAGTAGCTGAGCTGTAGGCACTTAACTCTAGGCTGTTTTGGCAATAACATGTAGGCTCCTACTGTCAGCGAAAAAGTTGGGGCCCTGGTTTGGACTTGGTGATTTAACCGGTCTTTTGGCTCTTTGGTCATCTGGAACCTCTCCCATTTCCATTGCGATCAAAGGTAGATGACTGGCAGTTTTGTGTTTGACTGATAACAGGTGGTGGGCAGGGTTTCTTTCTTTCCTAGCTGTGGCTGGGAGAAAACTAAACGCAGCAGTCCATCAGTAATGAAACTTTTTCTATTAAAAGGAAGTATTATGATTTAGATTAAAATTTCATTTGAAATAAATGAATCTCTTTGAAAACATGAGCTTCCTTGGAAGAGTGAATTCAAAATGATTTGTTCAATATTCCCCACTTATCTGCCCTTTGACATATGGACTTGGCTCAGATAATTTTTGGTGTTGAATGCAAGGGAAGAAAAATACATTAAACACCTTTTAGTTGAAGGAAACTGCACATTCAGTCTTTGCTGAGAAACATGCTAGTAACTGGAAAGTGAACCAAAATTCAGGTCATATTTGCAAAGCAGTGTATTCTTGCATATGAGTATTCTCATTAATGCTTCGTAACCCAAATGGACTTAATTTCTCATTAAACATTTTTGTGGTAATTTAACAAGGCTTGCCTGGAGTGAATATTAGCTTAAATATTTTAAAGGGTCTGCATTTGTCAAGGTCTCTCTAAACATCACATTAAGCTGGTGAGGTGAGAGAATCTTAAAGAACTTAAAAAGCTTTGCCAACAGCCCAGCAAAATTATTAGACCATGTAAAAAATCGAGTTTCACAGTAAGAACAATGCTTACCTCTCCTAATGGAAATTTTGCCAAATGGTATTCCAAGTACCTCTAGTTATTACTCCTTTCAGGTGCAAGCATGCAGGGCTCAACCTTCAAAGTCTTGTTTACAGGACATGTTTCTGTGATTTAAAGCAGATTTATTAATGTAGGACCCAGTCTAGCAAAGACAGGTGTTCTTTATATATGCACTCTGCGTAGCTCTATCCAAGGCAGTGAAAGCTTGAACTGACAAAACAGGAATTGTAAGACCTCACCCAGAAGTAAGAATTTGCAGAACTGGGTCTGAAATCTTTTTTGTTATGGAGTAGAGAAAACATTTTAAATCAATGGTCTAAGGTCACAAAAAGAAAGAACAGGATTAAAAACAAGTAAATGAAGGAAGCCCAACCCCACTTGTGGAGGGAATTCCCTTCTAGTTCTCACCTTATGTTCTGCCACACTTTTCATTTCAATCAAATTTCCTTTGTGGTGACAATCCTTGGGATAATTTAGAAGCACAATGAATGGTAACTCAAAATTGTTCACACTCACGTTGAGCATTGATTTCATAAGTAATGACAAAGAACTTTTTATTGACTTAAAGAGTCAAATTCTTCAGGCATAACGCTGCCCAGATGAAACTTTGTTTGTATGTCCACAAATGGACACCATCACTGCAAAGAACCTCAAGTGATTTCTGTTGTTGGGATGTAAGATGGAAGGGTTTATTACTGCTTTTTTAACTTTTACTGTGCTGACTGTGTAACTGTCCAAATCAAAACAGTATGGTTAACCCTTGAAATTCAGAGAGGCATTGGAACTTTGAATATCAAATATTCCCTGAAATGAAACATGAAAAAGCTCTTAAGTTAATTTTATTTACAAGTAGTTTGCGGTTACAAGCTAATTAACACCTTTTTAAAAATTGCATTTCACCTGGTTCTAGATAAGACAGTTGAAGACCAAGAGTAAGGAGAGGGGACGAAAAATCATGGATAGCATGCATCTTGCTGTATGGCCTTACTTCAGGAAGAAATTTAAGCACATGTTAAAGAAATCTCCTGGACAGAATAACATTTGAACAGGTGCTTTACTTGCACTTACTTCAAGATAGAAATATGTTTAAAATTACATGCATGTGGAAGTAAGAGCAGTGCACTGAGGCCTCAAGGAATAAAAGTCCTTCAGATTGATCCTTAACTACTTGCAAATGCTCCTTTTAGTGGTTTTCTAAAGTTACCAGAATAAAAACTTTATAATGTAAAATGAAAGAAAACAATGTGTTTTCCAAGGGCATTATTGTCAGATCTCTTAAGAGTGTTCTGTAGATTACCACTTCAAGAAAACTAACAAAATGGTTATTAGATTTCTCTGTAAGTAAATGTCACTTTTAAATACCTCAGCTATTATGTTTGTGTTTGCATTACTTTAGGGATTTAAATGGTACCATTTACATATTTTATCCAATTCTCCAATGTTCACTTAGTGAATTAAAATTAAGACAAGTTGTGTAAATGGAACAGCTTCCTGGCTGTACATAAGATGATTTAAGCTACTGTAAATGGGACTAAAAATAAGGGACTTGATTATTCAGAAGACACATACACAGTTAAGCTTTCTTTGTGAAAATAACATGTTTAATAGCATGTAAGTTTTAGTTTGAAATCAAAACAGTCTATGGATATGTGGTAAAGACTGAAAGCGTTTTTGCCTTGGGAGGGGAAGGCTAAGAATAAATGTATAGTTGCCTCAGGTGTGTGTTCAAAAATTTTTACTATATTATAACATTCTCTCAGTATCTATTTGTGTTTATGTACCTCAAATACTACCCAGATGTTTTAAGATATTTAATGTACATAGAGTTCTTTTACCCCTTCTCTTCTCCCCATCTAATATGCTTAGAATCTTTTTCTTCAGACAAGGTGAAGTGCCTTTCCTTGTTGTTATTATAGGAATGGTCAGTAAAGCCTGGCCTGTGGCATTCATGAGTTTCTCTTTGACAGGCGGCCTAGAAATCTTCTCTGTTCTTTCACCTTCAAATTTCACCTTTGAAGTTTTGGCAGGGATTGATTTTTGATCCCCTAAGTTGATGGGTTTTTTTTTATATTTTCACTGAGTTAACTTTTTTTTTTTTCTGATACTGCCACAGGTCTAATCTTCCTGTTGGTAATTTTCATGAATCTTAAGGGGGACCAGTGTTACCCATTCCTCTAAAATAACCTGGAGGGACATGACCAATTACCATCCTCAAATCTACCCCCCTTAGCACCCTTTTCTCTTTGCAAAATACTTTGTTGCTTCTTCATTTATCTGTCTTTGGTGCTTTGACCACCAAATAACTGTTGAGTATGTGAATTTAGATAAAGTTATTACACTTTGGCACCATGTTTTTCAGCTAAGTCTGCCTTCCTTGCACATCTACGGTAAATGTGTAATCTGCTTATGAGCTGTTAAGAAATTCTGCTACAAGGGTGTTCCTTTAAGTAGTGGTAGTCTGCCACGAGGAACCATGATTACTTTCATGTGCTAATAGTCTCTGAACTGGGGGGTTTGAGCTTCTCCATGGATTTTCTGTGATTAGAGATGAAAATAGTCTTTAAAACTGCGTGGAAGCTTAAAATGAGATATTTATGTAATGCCATTCCGCATATGGCGCAGCAGATCTGCGTGCTTTACAGCAATCTCTCTGTGTCAAACCCTAAGTTTCTAATCGCAGGACAAGAAGGACTGTAGGATAGATGGAAGGTGGATGGTAGCATTGGTTAGGAGGAAAACAGTTGGGAAGCATGCAGATATATGAGATCAAATTGTAGTAGCCATTACCCCTAAGCCTCTCTCTCTTCCTCCTTCCCTCCTCATGGATTTTCTTAGTGAACGGGAGGACAGAAAAACTTTCCCAATGTACTCTAAGAGACTCCTTTTGTTCCCCATGCCACATGGGGAAATGAGTGAGGGGCTGTGTGGGGCCTTAAATCACAACAAATTCTTAGTTTGAAAGCAAGTATTATGTCATGAATGATAATATAGAAGTAACACGTTTCTTCTATCCTCTGGCTTAATACTACTGTACACTGGTCTATTCTACCTCACAATTTAATATAAGTGTAGCTTTCTGTAAGCAAATGAGTACCTTCCCTGTCTAAACGCACAGGGAAGGTATTGAGAAATTAGATTCTAAACTACCACGATGCTCAAAAATAAGCAAAACGTGTTTTTTGTGACGACAAGGGCTCTTGTGGTGGTTCTTTTGCAAGACAGTTTTGGCTGCATCAGAGGCTGTCAGGGAGCTGGGGGCTGGCCCTGGCTGCTCGCTGGGTCACCCGTTGCTTGCACGGGGGCCTGCCAATGTACAAGTGTAAGCACAAGACGTGATGTGCGGGGGTGATGAGGTAGCAAAGCTACTGGGTTTTTTTCCACCTGATGTGTTCTGTAATGTAATAATGGATTTTCATGAATTTTGCTGTGTAAAAAGCATTGGAACATACTGAATTGCACTTCACGCTGCTTAAGAGAAATGACTCGACATCCATCAGCCCTTTGTACCCACTATAAAATTTCCAGGGGGCATGCCCTGGCAGGAGAAGGTAAGGCCACGCCGTCGGAGGGGGGTTGGCGCCCTTGTGTCAAGAAATGGCAGCTTCCTTCGTTTTATTTTCATATGGCAGCCAGCAGGGGAGGAGAGAGGCGTTGATTTCTGCTTTGCATTTCTCCTCCAGGGAAGGGGGTGGCCTCTCCTCAGGCAGGTCCTCACAAAGCTAGTGCGAGTGAGCTTTCAGTTGCACAATTGCCATGGGCCTTATTAGGGGCTAAAACTTCACTCACCTGGAGCGTTCATCAGAGCTACTGCTGCTCAGTTATCTAGCTGATACCAGAAATCAGAAAATAGCCTGTTTTTCTCTGCACAAGTAATCTGAAAGCTGTTCAGACCAACCTAAGGCTGGTGCTGCCGGGCTGTTCCTGGCCATGCTGGTCCAGCAGAGGCTGCCTGTGATGGCGGGATGACTGGTGCCTACACAACAGATCCGTCTCAGTGCAGGGAAGCCCAGAGCTACTTCTGCAATAAAAGCTACCTTTTGTGCTGTGGATTTTACCCAGGACCCTATGAGGTCAGCTGAGGGCTTAGAGTAAGGTTGCAGAGATGTGTCTCTTGAACGGTGCCTGGGTTAATTTTAAATGCCGTGTTTCAGTAAATGTGTGACAGAGAGTGAGCGTTGCTGAGACTGGCAGGGCTGGCAGTCCCCTGCTTCAGAGTCTCTACAAAAGGAGGTTCTGCCATGCTCACAGGGGCACCGAGGTGCTGCTCTTGGGATTGGGGTTTCTCGGCTGCGGAGCTGGGCTGCCAGCCCTCCTCCAGCCAGCCTTCCAGGGGAACCAGTAATGGCCAGGAGCCCTGCCTAAAATATAAAACAGCCAGCCTTTAAAAAGGGAGAGGGAAGGGTGATGGGAAAGTATGTCCTAAGAGAGGATGATCTGCTTTGGTCTTTCATTTCTGTAGTCCTTTGCGTAGAAGGAATGTCCCTGGAGCAGCAGGGTCTGTGGCTCTGCTGCCTTCAGCCTGAGCCCTGCAGGGCATCCCCTGGTTAGGGGCTGTGAGACATACCTCCCTGCTATCAGACTAATGGATTGCAATTGCAAGTGACTGTTACTGCCACACTCTTGCTCTATAGATGTGAAGAAAAAAGACTAGACCCGAGAAAAACATAGGAAGGGGAGAAGGAAACCACAACATAAATAAAAACTATTGATCTCAATTTCTATTTATTTTCATGTGCTTAGTAAAAAGCACACTTATACTGAAAATCATGATAAATATAGTCAGGTGTTCCCAGCAGGTTGAAATGAAAATTGTATTGATGTTATGGTTAGGGAGAATTTTGAATGTTTGACAGTTATATTTTTAATGACTTTTCTGTTTACCTTTTAATTACTTTCATCTCTTTATTTTATCCTCTTACTGCACTCTCTTACTTCATAAGATTAGGAAAAAAGCATTATGCTAATTACCCTTTTAATTTTTTAAGCTACTGTTTATCTTTGAATATAAAACCTGATAACCAGAGATGAAAATTTCACTGAAAAAAAATTCGTTTAATTATCTTAGGAAGTAGGAATAGTGTCAAGCATGAGTACAAAGCATCATGCCAAGGGAATGACAGCTGAGGAGAACTGTCACCAGCAGTTCTCGTACACTGCATCTCCTTGGTGGTACCCATGAGCTGGATGGTGACTCCGTTGCCTGATCAGCTTCTTTAAAGTGTTGACAGAAATATGCAACTTTTTCAGATATAGGCTGGCCAGTGGCCATCCTTTACTTGGAAATGCCAGGAGTGGATGTAGCTCTCTAGGCAGGAAGGAAGTGGAGTGACCCAGAAAAGAATGTCAGCTTTCAGAATCACATTGCTTCTGGTGTTTTTACTGAACGAGCACTGCTTTCTGGACAATTAAAGACTAAGGTTCTGACTTCTGGGTTCAGTTTAAATACAGAATATAATTGCATGCAGAGAGCTTCATACAGGTTTTGGGGATATTTTTGGTACATGTGCTCTGAAGGTCATTAGGCAGACATGATACTGAGTGCATAATAGGAGAAACAGATAGGAAATATTTTCAGTTTGTATAATTTTTAATGAAAGATTTTGAAAGAAAGAAATTACAAACTTTTCAAATTAAAACATGTTTGCATTTGTCTACATTTCTGACAAGTGGAAAACATTCTGTGGGCTATGACTATATATGACTATATAATGTTTTAAATTTTTTAAAGAGTGTTGTAATTTAAATTCACATGAAGAATATATGTAATTTCTGTGTATATAAGTTGACTTCCAATTACTGCACCTTAAAAAACCTGAACGTTAGTCTTTTGTGATTTTGAGAATATTGTTTATGCTGTACATTTGCCGAATGCAGAGTTCCCATGACCACAAAATTGTCTTTTTGCCAAATATTATATGCATGTATTTCATGAAGTAGTCTACAACTTTGCAGAAACTAGGGCAAGCTCTGTAAAAGAGAATGCCAGGTAATTATTCAAATTACTTTTTTATGCAAAAAAAAAAAAAAAAGACAAATTTGTTCTTTAGTGGATTCTTTTCTGCGATTTCTGTGAAATCTCTAGTAATGTTGCTTATCTGTTGTTTCACCTACAGGTACATTTATGTTCCAATGGGAGGATCTCAGTCCAGTCTGATGGGAACACTCTTTTCCACAGCCCTCACTTTTGCCTTTGTAAGCTATTGGCATGGAGGACAGAGTTATCTGTGGTACTGGGGTGCACTTAATTGGCTTGGAGTAATTGTGGAGAATATTGTCAAGAGGATACTTTCTATTTCACTTATTCAAGATTTAATTGTAAGTTGACTTTTCATTTCATGTTCTTGTTTCATGGCACCATGCTCTTCTGAAATTTCTGTTTAGTAGTTTGAATTAATCTAGATAGAAATTGTGGATAACAGATAAAAGAGTTAACATTTCCTTGCCCACCCTCCAGTATTTGAGGTAAGCTCTATAACTAGGACGTTCCAAAGTATCAGCAAAGCAAATACTGAAATATGCATGGTCTTAAAAGCTTCCTCTGCAGTCCTGGAGTAAGCAACTGCTTGTCACTTTGTATATGGCTGAACAGAAACTGGATTTAGCATTTGTATTCTGATTTCACTCAGGATGTCCTTAAAATATTCATCTTCACTAAAATTAGGAGTGTATATTTCTAACCATGTGTTTCCTGGACAAATGTGTGTGTAGCAGCTGCTTGCATCTGGGAACAAGCTTACACTGGGAAATCTTACACCACTAAAAAGCCAAGTAATGAAAATACTGTTTTGCTTTGAAGACCTCTGATATTTTTACTTTTATACTTTTGACCTATATAGTGTCGTTTCCAAAGGGCAAAATTGTCTTTGACATGCAATCATATGCAACAAGCCCTATTTTAATTTTGATGGTCATTTTAGTCTGCAGATTAGCTGACTATTAAATCCCAAATATTCTAACAGCTATTTGTAAGAATAAATAATTCCTATGTCTTCCTTCCTTAGTAGTGACAAGTGTAGAGATTTCCTGCTCCTATATAATGTGATAATGGTGACTCGCTCTGCAGCCTGATGATGTCCTGATGCTTAAGTAATTATGCTTGTTCTCCATCCCACCATTTTCAATTTTCAGTGTTGTGGCATCCCATGTGTGGAAGCTGATACAGCAAATAATTTAGTAGCCAGTAACAGACAGTGCTACATTATATCATCTGACTGTCCATCACTGTGCATTCAGTGACAGTCTGGAAGCAGCTTTTTTCCTTCCTAGAGAATGAGTTTATCGAAGCCATTAATCCTCCCTCAGGGGTGAAACTGAGCTTCACCATCTGACTGCCTGCATACATTTGTCTCTGGACTGGAAGACAACATAGTTTTTTAGGCATCCAACTGTATGAGGAAATACGAGTGTAAGGGATTTTTATATTTGATGTCACTGTATTAGAAATTTTGAAAGAACTCTTAAGGAATTAAGTGCTTAAAAACCATAGAAATTATAAGGAAGTGGCATTATGAAGATGGGGTTATATGTACTGGATTAATTTCTACCACGTATTTCTATAGCCTATGCTGGCAGCAATGTTGGCTCCCTAACAATGAACCATGTGCATTTTACCTCTTTCCTCCCCTTTGTTTTCATGCATTTTTTTATTAAAGGCCTATCTAATGTCTTCCATGTCTCCCTTGGTAACATGCCTGTAGAACTTCCTTAGAAGACGCATTCACGTCTTTCCCTGAAATATTTCTGAAACAAAAAATTTTAATATGAATAGTTTTGGCATCTAAATTAGTGCATTAGGCAGATCTTGCTGCATTTGGTTGTGGCTGAGTCATGCTTCGCCTTGTGCCTTGAAGATTTCTCTGCAACATGAGCTACAGTCTTTGCAAACTACCTCTCTTTGCTTTCTCCTCACTTTTCTAACAAACTCACATTTTCTTGAATGCTGAGACTTGGGAGCAGATCAGTAGACTTTGACCCTTCCTTATCAAGGGGTGGAGTGATGTGACATTCTCTAAGAAGTTTTACATTTAAAATTAACTGCAAATTCCCTAATGCCTTGTATAAATTCCATTTTTCCCCTTGTAGTCTAGGTTTTGGAAACATTCCCACAATCCTGCCTCAGTAAGAGGTGTTCTGCAAGCCTGGTGACCATGGTGTTGAGAACCCCATTCTGGGGGATGGGTTTTTCACTGGAATTTCATCTTTTGACAAGGTGAAATCCTTTGCATTCTTGTGCTTCACTCACTTGTGATGTTGGGTCTTGAAGGCTATTTTTGAAAAGTAAAGTTTATTTTTGTCCACGGACTAGAAGATGAGTTTCTGAAAGAATAAAAAACCCAGATATATGATTTTTTTAGCCCATATTATTTACCAAACCTCCTCGTATATGTTAAAGTTGAGTTACATAATTCAGTTGAGCAGGCATGTTTACTTAGTAAAAGATACATTAAAAAAATCTTGGACAATAATTCAAATATAAATTCTGCTCTGTTTTTAAAATTGAATTGATAATAAAGAATAGCAAGAATTATATTCAAACTGCTTTCACTATATTGTCTCAATTCTCTTGCAAAGGAAAGATTTAGAAATCTAAATAAAGCCCATTTGAGTCTTGTCCTTCACTCAAGTCCTATGCTGACAAAGAATATATAGAAAAAGAATTGGACCCTATATTTATGCATATTTTGTGGTAGTTTAAATCTCAGCACTTGAAACCTAGCACAATATGGGTAAATAACACTTTTGTAGCAGTCTGACAGGTTTTAAATATCATCTCAGGCATATTAAACTAGAATGAGCAAAGAAGCATGGGTATTATTTGTGAGAAGTAAAATCAGCATATAAACCAATATTTACTGAAAACAGTAAATTTCCCAACCCAGAAAGTTGGATCTGAATCTTTTAATTTGGACTGGCTTTCTGAATTCCTGATGCGTCTTCTTAAATACTTCTCAGTTTACACTGCTCTGAACTTTCATGTTTCGGTGAGTCGTGTTGTGAGTAATTATGTAGGTATCTTTGTTTCCCCTAGATGTTACTTGTTAGATATCAATAAATTAGAGCTCAATTAAGTAATACTGTATTTTCATTAAAATATTGCACAGGAAACAATAAATGCTATGTATCATAAGCTAGAGATATCTGGGAACATTTTATTAAACTGGAGAAGTTATATTGTATTTTTATCAGTTGATTTTTTTTTTTTTTTCAGGAGATGTTTAGTCCTGTACTAAGCAAAGTAGTGCTCTGTTTCACTGATTCTATATTAGGGTCTTTCAGATGAACAGAGACTACTCCTGTAGTAACTCATTTGAAATCAATGACAGAATTTATATTGATTTTTAATAAATAATGCATCAGAATTCTAAAAAAAAAAATTATAATGGCTATCATTCTTCCAGTGATACAAATTTATTTCCTACTGCTTTTTCCTTAAGGAAAACGAGATATAGATCTAGACAAGAAATTAGGTCTTGGTATAAAAATAGATTTAGAATGATTTAAACCTTAGAATAGCTGACAACATCTTTAAATCAATAGATTTTTTAAAAAGAAATATTTGGAAATTTTCCAAAAGAAGAAATGTAGCAAGGGAGGTGAAATTGGCATTTTGTTAAAATTAATGTTTAAATCTCAATTGAAAGACTAACATTTATCTTAGTTCTTTTGTAAAGTGAAAACATGTCATTTAGTCTATTAAGAAATGTTTAAATTGAGACATAAAGATCTCACTTCTAAAAATCATGCTGTGATGAATTTCTAGTTTAAGATCTTATTTCTAAGTTAGTAACAGAATGCACCATAAACAATTCAATTTGAGGATCCAACTAATTTTAAGCATGACTTACTTTAAATCATTTGTATTATCGTTGTTAAGTGTTCTGTTTTTTTAAAGCATAAAATACTTTGATTTCAACATTTTCATTTATGGCTGTAATGAGGTGCACAAATTAAGTCCATTTCAATGCACTGTAAATTGCTTTCCCAAGCCCCTTTACAATAGGGGAAATGTTTTATATGATGTCCATGTTTTCACTAGTGTGTTACATTAGATTTGATGAGTCTGATAGATTACTTCTTTTTTCCCAGAAGAATGAACTCCATACTTTTGTCTCTGTAGTTAAAATATCACCATTGCTTTGAGTACCAGAGATGTGGTCAATGACAATTGGCATCCTCAGCTTCACAGAGAAGAGAATTTTAGATATCTTTCAAAAGCTTGGCTGTGGTGAGGGGGTTTTGTCCCTTTTTTCCTCTGTTTAATTTTGTTTGCCCTGTTTTTTCTGCTTGGTGCATTAAAATTTCTACAGTTATTCATAACAAGTTATGCATTATGCAGTGATCCTGCAGACAGCTGGTGTGGAGAATGGAAAGGTACTGACTGGTGGGCCTGACCTCTGGGCTGCAGTTGGACAGGGAATTAAGCTGATCTACCAGCTCACTGCTATTGAATATGGGAAAGCTTTAATTTCCCTTTCCTCCTTTCCTTGGAGTCTCACTGCTTCTTCCTCTGCACGCCTTCCTGATGGAATTTTGCTGAGCTGACCTAGCTCTTTACCCCAGCAGAAAGACTTACTTCCTCCGGTTATTTTATTGCTGGGTGATTTGCCTCATGGAGAGGAATCTGACAAGCACCCAAAGCAGTACAATGTAAGAGACAAAAAACAAGGAAAGGAAGAGAAGGAGCTCAACTACTTGGAACCTCCCCCCTTGCAAATGTACATAAGCAGGACGGGGCACCAGGCTGAGCCTCTGTATTTCAGGTCAGTGGGACAAAGCTGTAGTAGTTATTCAGCCCTATGTTAGGGCCTAAATTCAGCCTAACCAGGATAAAGATTCCTGTGAATTTCTTACTATATCTTGTATATATATTGAACAAATTCGTGTAACTATCTCCTCCAATGACAAAATTTCTTTTTTTAAGTATAACTCACTTAAAACTGTCATGAGGTAGCTGTAAAGTTTCATTCTGCAGCTGACCGAGGCAAAATCTGACCAAAGGGAAGTACGTTTGATGACCACCTTGCAAGATTAGATCTTTAATAAGATCTCTATAATAAATAGAGACCCTTCTCAGCCGTTCTTCACCACACACTAGGCTTTGATCTTTATTTTGCCTCATTTTGTGGAAAGAGTATTTATGCCACTAGTTTGCTAATGTGAAGCCTGTCTGTCCTTTACTTTTTTACTAACAGTTTTGTGTCATTCATACATATTTTTATTGCAACGTGGCGATTCAATTAAGTGGGAAGCATTGCCAGTGATATTTTCTTCATAACATTTTTATGTGCTTGCTGTAGATTTCTGTTAGGCTTGTCACTTCACTCCCTGAGAATCTGTAAGAATGTAGTTGAACAAAGTCCCTTAATCGGGTTCTTACTCTATAGTACAGAGTTTGCTTTTGACCTATAGGCATCAGCTGTAACGTCACAACCCAGACCAGTGGATGGGGCTTGCCCCATCCCTAACCTTGAGTTCGGCCATATCATTGCTCTAACCAGAAGTCTCTATGATCCACAGTAGATGTACTCGTTCTCAAAATAAATGGAAACTCTTTTCCCTAGGCAGACTCGTGACAACTGGTCTTTGTGTTAGGTACCTAGAAGCAGTAAGCTGAGTTATTGAGGTGCTCTTTTGTACTGAGCTACTGAATGACCATCAAAGGTGAATATGGGCTGGCTGATACATTCTAGGATGTTTCCACTGACTTTTAGCTTTGCCAACAATAATTCTGAGTCAAGTAATTCTTGCCATGTTTCTGCTTTTGCTTGATTTTATTTTTTTCCTCTCTTCTCCACCCTCTTCTTGTAAAGGTTCATTTGTCTTCATGGAAGAGGATCCCATAATATTTTGTGAGCCTTGCTAAAAATGTACACACACTTGCACTCTGTTGTGGTTTTTTTTTAACCAAGGGAACTTCTTGCCTTAGACTCAGTAATAAAGACTGAAAATCTAGTAGGTGTTGCTTTGTGTGAGGGACAGGCATATGCGATATGATACAGGCTTTTATGCCATGAATTACAAAAGTGGCTGCAGTAAGATTTCAGAGATAACAGTCTATCGTTTCCTATCTTTTGAGTACAAGCATCTTTTTTTTTTTGTCAAATCTGTGCAAGAAATATTTCTGATGTCAGTGGCGGAGAAACTGTTGTGATTTTCCATCTGTCTTTAACCAGATGATTGCTGCTCTCCTTCAGACCAGTGCCAGCTGGGAAGCCCCTTGCTCAGTTGTCATAACAAAAAAAATGTTTCTCCCACTTACCAGCATTGTTTACTTCCTCTTCAGTTTTGGAGACATCAGGCAGTTTTCTGGTGCTCAGGCCATAATGCAGTTTGAAAAGCAAGTAAATCATGATATGGGGTGAAAACACCACAGAGTGATGCTGATTAGATGCATCTTTGTTACTGTTACATGAATGCAACCTCCCTCTGTTTTTCACCTCAAAAATTAGTCCAGGCAATAGATGTCAGCAGTTATGGAAATGCAAATTAAAGTACTGAGGAGCGGTCACACTCGTCTTTCTGCTGTGTCTTGAGCTACAGGAACTTGCCACAGGGAAAGTGAGGTCTGTATTTGCTGAGAGTGTTTATCAGATGTCTCCATGGGGATTATTACTGTGTATTACTTATTAACAGTTTCGCAGTGGCCGTGTGTGATGGGTGGAAGGGCAGGACCAAAATGCAGCACTAATGATTGGTGAAGTTAGATGCTTTCCCAGTTTGAGTAAAGTTTAAAAGGTAAAAATGTTAAAGTGTGGATGCGGGAACTGAGAGAATTTGAATGGTCAGAAAGGAAACCAGAAAAACAAAAATTAAGGATGTCAAGGACTTAGACACAGAGGACAGTCCTTGTGTCTCTCGACCTGTCCTCCTTGGTGACAGCTGAGACACGTTTATGGGAGTATATGTGCTGCCATTACTTAGTTAAATTCCCTGCTTTAAACATAAAACAAAAAAAGAGGATGGTGCATTTCAATGCTGTTCATTTCACGCTTTTCGCAAGCTGCCACTTTTTGAAAAAAAATATGTTCAGGCAGGTTCTTTGAGGGTGAAGAGTAAGTGTAGGAGCAAGTACAGAAATTTACTTCTGTGTATGTCAAACTTCCAACATGCATCTGTAAGTGTAGTGCATACATACGAGCTGGTAGGAGGCTTTCTTCCAACAGAAGGGGGGGTTGGCTGTTTGCTGAGAGATGCTATAAATGTAGATCTTTTGGAAAATCTAAAAATGAATTGGTGAGAGTGCAAGACAGCGTTTTGTTGAGTGAATGTTTAGTAAGACATCAATAGAGAAGATGAGTATCTTCTCAAATGCTATATATAGCATTTATTCCTAAATTCAGAAACAAGTTCTATTTATGAAAATAGATCTTAACTGACAGCTGCTTGATTTTAATTGTGTGGTCCTCTTTTTATAGGAGTGATGTAGGGAATTACAGGTCATTTGCATCATCCTGTCTCTTGGAAAAATGTTGTCAGTTCCCGCCTTCATGTGTGAACCTTCCAGGAGCTAATTTATACCTTTGCTTTGGAAGGACAGTATATACCTTGAAAAGAAACAGGACCTGACCTCAGGCCACAGTTCAGCTTGGGGAGAAGGAGGGAACAACTGCAAACAAAATATAATGCCAGAAAAATAAAGTAAAGTAAAGAGAACTGGTTCTGAGTTAGAGCTAGGTGAAGAATGGGACAAACAGGAATGATTACCATTGATTAATGAAGGGTACAGTGTATGTTAATGATAATTATATTTATTCTTCCATTTAGTGTGGCAGTTGTTAATGCGGAAGATCCGGCAGCACATCTCATTCACTTTCTGCTTCTTCCTTTTCTTGCTACTGTGATAGCTCTGGGAATTCCACAATTTCCTTTGGATTATTTTATAAATGGATATTTTGCATGTGTATTCAACCAGAATTCTTTATTTTTGTTGCTTTTCTGTTCTGTGGTACGGTCTCAGCTCTTACCCTATTCAACATCTGTCCCTCAGCTTCAGAGTGAAGGAGTAGGTTTTATATTGACATGTCAGCCTCTCATCAGCTGCCTTTCCCTTGCTCCTGCTGCTCTTCGAGCTCCACTTCTACCAACATTAATGAGCACATGTAGTCCCTCCCTCTGTTTCTGCAGTCTCCCAAACACACTTTTGTCATTATTACCCATTGACAATGTGGATTAACAAACATTTTTAGAAGTTGCCCCATAGCTTGGACCCAACCCATCTTCATTTCTGCTGCTCACTTTAAAAATTAAATAAATTGACATTCTGTTTAGCAGAGCTTTGTCACAATTTTCAGCCTTTCCTCCGCCCCATCTGCTCCCCCAGCTGCTCTGTCACACCCTGCCCTCCATTTTCAACGTGCCTAACTGCAGGCAGATAAAATAGCCGGGAACTGTTAGTCAGGATGTGTCGCTTCCCTTCCCACCGTCCCATCTGCTCCTCGCTCTCTTTCAGCTTTTCACCCGTGCTCTTGTTTTTGTGCTGCCCCGTTATTTTTGGCAAATGGCTGCATTGCGGATGACCCAGATTCAAGGGACGCATCGAGGTGTTCACTTTTGTGGTAATGGGTTGATTACCAGGGGTCAGGGCTAGACACTGAGGAGTTGGCTTCTCATTTATCTGAGACTATTTTCTCAAAGGAAGCACTTAGCTTTTAAGATAGACTGGCTGGCCTCTGTTGCTTCTGTGGAGAAGTAAACAAATTTGGGCCTCTTCACTTGTGATGCAATGGGGGTGAAAACTGAAGTTCAGATCCTTAAATTGCACTGATAAAAGGAGCCATGGCAAGCGATTTGAGGTTTCTTCCAAGCATTTTCCTGATCTCTGTAATGGTACCACCTGTGTTCCTCCTGTACTGCAGCAATCTTACCCACAAATATTTTATCCCCTCCCCCCTAAAAATCCTTGTAAAACCTATATAATGGGCCATTGCAAAGAATGTTTCATTTACATGAAACACACATAGTTTTTGTGATGTAACCAGGGCAATTACATCAGCTTTTAAGCATTGTTTCTCTAGTAGAAAGCTTCAAGAAATTGAAAAGACGGAGCTTTAATAACTGTAAAAAGCATACTTACTCCCCTCTCACACACTAGGAAAGGCAGTGAAAGATAATGCAGGACTGGGTGTAACATTCATGGTAGTTAATTTGCTTGATTTTGTAAAGACAACAAATAGTGCAGTTTTTGTATCTTATTTTAAAATTATCGTGGATAAGTTGGCTGATAGGTCTAAGTGGGAGAGGATGAAACCCGTAGAACACACAGGAATTAAATACTATACATTTAAAAAAGGCAACTCTTCTAAAAATTGTTCTAGATTATTTTGACCCTTTAAAAATGAAAGGCAGATGAAAATAGAATGTAATCTGTAATGTTACAGTTTGTAGTAGCAAGCACATGTTTCATGTCATTCTGGCCATAGTATTTGACAGTCTTATTCCACAGTGCATATGTTCCCATAAAAAATATTCAACTGCTTCTCCAATTTTACCATACGCTCTTATTTTACCATGTGCTTGGATTATCAAGTCTCTGGAAGGGTAGTTAAAAAAAGAAAGAAATGTTGTTAATCTCTGTTTTTCTCCATGAAGATAGACTCTTGTTTAAATTGCAGCAAATTTAATTTTCTTACATGGCACTTGTTGAAGTATTTTTAGTATGAGCAAGCTTGATAACTTCACTGATTTATACAGAAGTTTTCTTTAATCTGCCCCAGAACAGCTATATAAATGAGATGCACTACAAATGCAGCAGACATAGATAATTTCCATCTTCTCAGCACGTGTTACCAGAAGTTACCCCTGATGTCTGTCAGGGGAGGCTTTTTGCCACACGTCACCCTGTAATGAGGCTGGCTTTGCAGTGCAGTGGAAGACAGTTCTCAAGCCCTCCCTAAAACAGCATGATGTATGTGGCCTGCTCCCAGAACAAGCTACTGCAAGTGGATTCAGTAGCCCTATGAATAGCAAGCATTTGGGACATGCCAAGTCGCCATGGGGACACCACTATTGCTTGAAAAAGTTTAAGAAAGATTGCTGTAGCAAGATGTAGGATTGGGTCCCTGATAAAATACTGGGGAATATATTTCTGTACAAGACTTCAGCATGATATTTTGAATAGAACTCCCTAGTTTTGACTGCTGGAATGGAATGGAATGGAATGGAATTCAGTCCCAGGTGGATGAATTATTCTGGTCAGTAATACCAAAGTATTATCTCTCTCGTTGTCTACCTAGGAGTTGTAATGCATTTAGGAAAAACACTTCTGGACCCTCAATTTCATCTCTCCGTTCAGTAATATTGTTGTACACAGTCCTGTAAATCAGTGAAAATGCAAATTTATTGTTGATTATCTCTAACTCACCTTAGAGAGTTCTTTTAAATTATGCTCCGCTGCCTGAAGCCACTTCTGCCACGTTTCTTTTGCACTCATAGTGTTCAAAGTTCCTTGCAAAGCAAATTAAATTAGTATTTTCTCTAACATCCTCTCTGATTTCAAAATTCCACCATGTGCTTTAACTTGACTCTTAATTCCAACCTAAATGGTCTATTCTTGTCATTCCTATGCTTTCTCAAGAAATAACCGTTATACAAATTTCCTACTTCTCACTTAGAGTCTAAGTGTAACACGCATGTGTAAAAGGAAATGGATTTAGGAATGGGAATGTTTGGTCTATGCAAATCCTCAGTGGTGGAGGATTGGGATGGATGGCTATAGGTTGTTTCATAGAGACAGGCAGGGAAGATGAGCTGGAGTCACCCTCTATATTAAGGAGAACCTTGAATGTATAGAAGTCAACTACATCCCCAAGCGGGCGGGATATTGTAGTAGGCATCTTATTACTGACCTTCAAACCAAGATGGTAAGGCCAATGAAGAAATATTTCGGTCACTTAAGCAAACTTGGGGTCAACAGAACCTGTTTCTTATGGGGGCCTTCAACTGCCAAGACATTTGTGGAAGAACAATACAGCAGCTGATGTCATCCATCAAGTTCCTAGAACACATAGAGGACTGCTTTCTCACAGAAACACTAGATCTGCCAACCAGAAATGAGGCACTGCTGCACTTGCTACTCACAAACCAAGAAAACCTGCTTTGTGATATCTCAGTTAGTCATAGCCTTGGCCCCAGTAATCCCAGTATTGTGGAGTTTGGGATCCTGCCGAACACAGTGAAGGTTAGTACGAAGACAAAGACTTTAGGTTTTAGAAAAGCAAACTCCAGCTTGCTCAGAGCTCAGTTGGGAGGGATTCTGTAGGAAGCTTCCATGAAGGATAAGGAATTTAGTAAGTGCTGGGAGTTTTTCAAGAATGCTCTCCCAGAAGTACAAAAACAGTTCATCCCCTTTAAAGGTAAGGAAGTTAGGCAGAGCAAGAGACTCCCTTGGCTTAACTGTGAGCTTCTGAGCCTGCTTAAAATTGAAAGAGAGCCATACCAGAGATGGCAAAAGTGGATGAGTATCCATTAAAAACTACAAGGGTGTTGCCAGGACATGCAGAGATGCAGCTAGAATTGAATTAGCTCGAAGTGAAATTGACCAGAGATGTCAAAAAATACAAGACAGGACTCTTCAGGTACGTAAACAACAAGCAGAAACAAGAAAAATATTGGCCTGCTGTTAAACAGAAGAGCATCACTAACAATGCTTAAAAGACAGAAGTTCTCAACACTCTCTTCACCTCTGTCTTTACCGTCACAGTTGGGCCTTGGGAACAAAAATCCAGGTTGATGCAAACACAGACCCTCCATCAGTGAAGGAAGAGTTGGTAAGTGAACTAATACAGATTGATGGGCCCTGATGTTATCCACTCGAGGGTGCTAAGAAAGCTGGCTGAAATTGTTGTCAGGCCAATCTCCATAATCTTGGAGAATTTGTGAAGATTGCTAGACATCCCATCAGTCTGGAAGGCGGCTAATGTCAACACCATCTACAAGAAGTGACTAAGGAGGATCCAGGAAATTGCAGGCCTAGTAGTCTTACTTCAGTGCCTGGGAAAGTTACAGAAGGAATACTCTTGGGGGCTATCACAAGTCAATGAAGCATGTGATTGGGAAAAGCCAGAATGCATTCACCAAGGGTAAATCATACTTGACAAACCTGATCGCCTCATATGACAAAGAAGCCTGGTCTGGTGACGTGAGGTGAATGGTGGATGTTGTCTACCTGGATTTCTCCAAGGCTTTCGATACAGTTCCCCACAGTCTTCTCCTAGAGGAACTGATGCTTTGCAGTCTAAACAAGTGGTGGGTGGGGAACTGGCTGACAGTTTGCGTCCAGAGGGTGGTGGTAAATAGCTCTTTTTCAAATTGGCAACCTGTCACACGTGGGGTCTTCCAGGGATCGATATTGGGAACAATGCTATTTAATTTTTTGTGTTCAGTTTTGGTCCCCGCTATACAGAAAAGATGTGGACTGGCTGAAGAGGGTCCAGAGAAGGGCCACAAAGATGACTGGGAAGCCTTCCATATGAGGAAAGGCTGAGACCATTGGGTTTGATCAGCCTTGAGAAAAGAAGGCCTAGGGGACACCATATCACCACATTCCAGTATTTAAAGGGTGGCTATAAAGAAGCTGGAGACTCCCTTTTTACAAAGGCTTACATGGAAAAGATGAGGGGTAATGGGTACAAGTTACTCCTGGGAAGATTCTGATTCAACGCAAGGGGAATATTTTTTACATTGGCCGCTAGAATAATCTCTCCAGCAAAGTGGTGCATTCCCCAACATTGGATTCTTTTAAGATTCAGCTGGACAGAGCGCTGGGCCACCTTGTCTAGACCATGCTCTTGCCAAGAAAGGTTGGGCCAGATGATCCTTTAGGTCCCTTCCAACCTGGTATTCTATGATTCTTTTCATGCCTGTCTTCTTCCACTCCTCTACAGAGTTTTACATTTCAAGGTACTGCACTACATGATAGTATCATTTATTTTTGTAAGATGACTGAGAAGGCCCAGTTGAGAGAGATCTGATGGTAGCCAATTTTGCTAGACCCAACATTCTGCAGAGAGGTTTTTCCCAGAATCTGGCAAAAATGTCTAAGGCTGATTTTCATTTACAGAAGGAATTGGATTGGGATAATAACCCAAACTCCATTCAGTTCCAAGAAATGTGGCCTGAGCCAGCCTGTGTAGGTCACCTATGTCATGCCACATGCCTTTGGACTGAGTATTTTGACAGTATGTCTGGGGGGGGGTTGTGTAGTTTAAGTGCCACAGTCCATTTTTTTCATAGCATATGAGGAAAAAACCAAAGTAAAAGTAAAGTATGATGAAGTATTGATGTGAGATTACAAGTAAGATGGAGCATTGAGGAAGGATGTAAATATAAGGGTTTCAGCCAGACAGCCATGTCTGCATTGTCATTTTAATACTAGGTGCTCTTTTGCCACTTTATCTTCTGGTCATATTTCCAACAGGAAAACAGGAGAAAGAGACAGAAGTAAAATCCAGAGAAACACCACAAATCCATAGCAGCTGCTTGTATTGTTGCAATGGAACATGTTGTTAAAAGCATTAAATAGCATAATGAAGAGTTGTGGGTGTGGAGGTTTTTTTTCATTTTGTCTGCTGATGAAAACAACTTGCTGTATATTCAGAAAAACCCACATGCTGGTTGATATTTAAATCACAAATGTTATTATGGATTATCTAGACTAGCCTCATTCTTTTTTTGTGGTTAAATTAATGCTTCCAGTGTATTAATTTGAACACAATAGCTGCTCAGGTACTTTCATAGTTAGCTTTTTCTAGATGACATGTCTAAAGAACGTTTTTTTTTTTTTACCTTCTTTGCAGCTGGGTAAAAGCTGCATTGACATCAAAGACTCCAAGGAAAATGCGTACTGCTTTTTGGATCAATGCCTGGCAAAGTTAATGGAAATTAGCTACAGCAAAACCCAGAAAGGGTTCAGTGTTTGTCTAACTGTTTCTGTCTTAAACTACTCCCTTTATACCTTATAAATAACCAAAGGCTTTTATGGTCTGTACTCCAGTTAACTTACATTGTTTAACTTATAGCACTTTTGTAGAGGGTAATGTATTATATGTGACAGTTTTATTTATTTTTTAATAACTGTATTCATATTTTTTTTTAAAGTGGCAGAGTCTTTTTTACCTACTCATGGCGTTTGTCTTAGTGGTACTGGTTTTGGTTGTAAAACAGGCACACCTCACACTTATCAGGTCTACTTGCAACAAAGTACTAGAAAGGGAAAAAGTAGTTTCACTAAGTAACTATAATCATCATATATTCTCTACTCTTCTCCTACAATGCCCTAGTTTTCATCCATAATTTTCAGAGAAAAACCTCAGTCTCTGTTTTCATACATGAATGTTTATCGTAACCTTGTATGGAAGGTTGACTAAGGCTGGATTGCGCACACAGCCTGATACAGCTTATCTATCCCCATTTTTGTGCTGACTCAGACTGACTCATACACTAGATATAGTTCTGTCTGGGGCTAATATTCAATTTACCAGAGATCTACTTTGCAGTAATATGTTAAAATTGTATTTTTATGCTCATAGCTCTGATTTATTTGAAGATTTGTCATCTTATAATCTATCAGTTGAAACATTTGTTTTGATGCTTATGGAACTTACAAAATTTAATTCACTAGGAATGCATTTTTAGGTCTGCTTTAAGCATGTGTTTCTGTTGTTTCAGGTATCTGAGCATGAATTCTGGTCTGGCTGCAGATATTAGAGACTAATTATTGCTCTTTTTTCTTGGTGCTGCAGTCACAAGACACTGTTTTCTGCAACATCAATGTTTATGACATGAAGGCTGAGCAGCTCCTGATATTTTTCGTAGTTCCCATGCCCTGGCAAATCTCATCACTTCACACAAAGCATTCAGTCTTTTGCAGATTCAGGCACTATGTAAAGAGACTTTCAGCCTGGGGCCATGATGAACAAGATAATTTTCTTAGACAGTAATGAGACAGTATTTCCATGTGATGTGCTATAATGTACTTTAAAATTTGTTCTATTAGCTGAATATTGGACGAAGCTAAAACTTTCTTATCCTTCTTTCACCATCTTCTTGCAGTCTGTGCGCTGCACTCACACCTCAGGTGATAATAAAAAATATGGAATCAGAAAAATGTAAACTAGTTTGTGGTGGCGAGAGACCTACTTTATTTGTATCATTAGAGCAAAGTACCAAAAACTTTACCACAGATATTTACACTTCTTGAACATGAGCAGTAATATTTGCACTGGAAAAAAAATATTGGAGATTGCATGTGGATTTAAATCTTTTGGTTTTATAGGAAGTACCTGTTTATTAGGACTCATTGTGACAACCAGTTCTACAATCTTTCAGTGAAGTCTTATTAATCAACCAAAGCATTAGTGACTTCTGAACTTGTTTGATGCAGTTTGTTTTATACTGAGGTGCTTTACTCCATATTGGAACCATTTGGATAGTATTATCCATCACAGAAGCATGTTGCTACTGTTTATGTCCATCAGCAAAACTTCATCAAGGAGTACATTTAATAAGAAAAGAATTAAAACATAGAATGTGTAGAATTGTATCCAGTTCTGGGCTCCGCACTGTAAGACAGACATGGACATGTGGAGTGAGTCCAGCAAAGGGCCACAAAGGTGGCAAAGGGACTGGAGCATCTGTGATAAGAGGAGAGGCTTAGAGAGCTGATGGGATCTCAGCCCAGAGAAGACAAGGTTCAGGGGGGAACTTATCCATATGTATAAATACCTAATTGTAGAGGGGAAGAAGACAAAGCCAGACTCTTCTTAGTGGTATTTAGTGACAGGAAAAAAGGCAAGAGGCACAAACTGAAATACAAGAAATTCCATTTAAACATAAGAAAATGTTTTTTACTGTGAAGGCAGTCAAACACTGGCACAGGTTGCCCGCTGAGGTTGTGCAGTCTCAATTGTTGAAGATATTCAAACCCCAACTGGACACAGTCCTGAGCAGCCTGCTCTAGCTGACCCTGCTCTGATGACCTTCCTAGGTAACCTCCAGAAGTCCCTTCCAACCTCAACTATGATTCAACACTGTTTTTTATTGTGAAGTCTTACTCAAATTTAAATAGCATTGGTGGGAGTTCTGCTAGATATTTTAAAAACTCTGGGATTGGTTCCATAAGTATTTGAACTTCTGTATAAAAGTTGTTTGTCAATGTCTTTTTCTAACATTGCTTGAAAAATTGTAGGGGTTGTTAACTTCATCTCCACCTTTTGTTTTGCCCCTTAGGAGAGCTTCTTCTCGCCAAGAATTCGTCGTCGACTTCATGCTGTCCTAGCATCTGTTAGCACTTCAATGTTGATTTTATCAAATCTAATATTTCTTGGAGGAAATCACGTTGGAAAAATCTACTGGAACAGGATCTTTATGGAAGGCAAGTTTATTTTTATGTGCTTTCTAGGTAACAGAACTTTCCAAATATTACCTTGGGTGGGCTGGGCCAGGTTCTTTTCATACTGCATGAACTGGGAGTAACTTTCTGTTCCTGTTCAAAACCATCAAAAATCTGAAAAAAATTAAATAAGTATGCAGGCTATGTGACTACAAAACAACATTGGTTTTTTCCCATCAAGTCTAGAAAAAGAGTTTATCAGTCTATCAGGCTTCTCTTGTCAATGAAATCACTGAGGAGCAAATAATAAATGTGTGTCAAGTTAGCCATATTGGATTTTATTTTTCTGCTCTGCATTTCAGGTACATCAGTAAAAGCAGGCATACTAAAGCCCACCCCATAGATTCTATGGTAGGTTAGTGAATGAGGTCTGCATAGTACAGCATAATTGAGTAATTAAGGTTTTTTCATAATGGCTCTTTTGTCAATGTTGGGATGTTTTGACTATTGAAGACAAAGTTTGAGGACAGGGGAACTTGGGTGACAGTATCAGCCTGTGGTGTTGCCAGATAAGCAATATGCAGTGTTGTGCTGTGAGCTGACTTGGGAGTCAAATGCAGCTTTAATATTTTTATTAGCCAAAGTTCAGTGTAAGCAGGACCGGTTTTCTTTTTAGGTTCTTATTACTGCCAGAGTCCCCCGTTGTCAAATAAAGGTCTTCCAGAGGAATATTTCTTCCTCATGAGGGAGGTACTAATGCGCTTCTGTGCCTACAAGCTCTCTCCTACAAAGACCGCTGGTCTGTTGCTCCTTCATGCAGTGTTTTCTCCTCTTGTTCTTTGCAATGGTTTAGAAGTCAGCTCTGAAGTTCCAAGATCGTACTTAAGCATCCCAAAATAATGAAACTTAAAGAGTAAGTTATGTACATAAACTGAGTGATTTCCCTTCCGAGCTCAAGCAAAAAAACCCACTCAACCCTAGGAAAGGTATGTTTTTAGCATAAAATATAGTGAAGCTTTTTGTTAATACTGGGCAGGGACGATAGGGTGAAATACTTGCTTATGTTTGGCTTTTGCTTCTAAAACATAAAAGATTTGTTTGGTGACTGATAGTTTCAGTGGAAAAAAAACAGCTGCAAGAATAGGTTTGGAGGTAAAGACAGAAAACACTTCTTATCTACTAAAAAAAAAGCATTAGAGAAGTTGTCCAATTCATGTTTGTAGCTTCATGCAAATTATTTTCTTAATACAATGTTTATATATTAAATGGAGAAATATGCCTTCCTCTTTAGAAGAATTAGCAGTTGGCAGAATGCTGGGGTTTGCATCTGATGAAGCAAGAACAGTATTTAATTAAACCAGATCAATTATTGATTGTTTTTTTAGGTTTGGTGGCTTTTTTAAAATGGTTCTTTGGTCTGTTGATCTGCATATAACTTGAGTACATATAGTTACTTCAGTATTAGGTATGAGGTATCTAAGATAGGAATAGCAAATAGAAAGAGACTTTGTATTTGAGCATGGCAGGCAACAGTACGTTTTAGCATTTGCTTTCCTCTCGTGAAAAATAAATTTATCTGGATTTAAAATTAATTTCTGTACATCATTAAAATTATTATTGTCAAAATTACAAGAGCAGGGTTGTGTGTGTCTTACATGTATGAGTGTTTGTTCTTAAATTTGTTGTCAAACAACCAGCCTTAGTGATGGTTTCTAAAACTTAATTTGACTCTCTAGGTTATTTACAAAGGGAAATGTTCCTGCAACAAGCATTTGCTTTGACTTTTTCTAGTAAGACTTTTCTCATATGAGACAGTGTCATTTTAATAAGAAAGCAGGAAAAATGTCTTCTACATAAAAGACTGGTATTAATCCTCTATTCAGAGTTAATAATTAATACTTCACTTCAAAATTAGAGGCTCCAACAAGAGGGGTTCCTCTTGGAAGGGCCATCTGCTGGGATCAGTTCTGTGCAGTGCTTTTGGTTAGGAGGCTGAATTGTCTTAGCAAGCATGGCCAAGGCAGTAAGCTGGGGGGAGACACAAGGATACTGGGTGATAAAAGCATTAAATGCTTCCTGTGCTTTCTCTGGTTTTTGAGAAACAGCCCAGATTAATGAGGAAAGCACACAGTGCATGTCAGGTTTGTTTTACTTTGAATAGCTGTCTGAAACTGTCATTTGACTTCAACTGTAAACCAGTACTTTAACTATATAGTTTTACCTCACTAAATTGTGAGAAGTGCCACTCTTTAGGGCAGTTGGTCCCGCATACATCTATTTTAGCATGGGATGAGATGCACTGTCTCTCTTCACTGAGGGGCATTTTGTAGAGGCTAGTTTAGATCAGATTGGACATTCAGCCTTTGAGAAGGTGTCCTTCAGTGGACATCCAGCTAAGAGTGAATTTCACCCTTGGTTAGAAATGATTTACCACAGGATCATGGAATGGCTGGCTGGGCAGAAGTCCTGCAGTGAAAGATACCTGACTGTTCCACCAGATTGCAAACTTTGTGCATCAACAGCGTCACACCACATACAACAAAAATAGACCTTACACCAAGGTGCATTGAGAGCAGCATGAAACGCATAAAATAACCTCTTCTCCCACATGATGCTCTGAAGGTTAAAGTGAAAATATGTCCAGTTTTGGTTACTGCATTTAAAAAAAAAAAAAAAAAAAAAAAGAAGAAAAAAGCACTAACAATTAAGGTGAGGGAAATACAGCAACATGATTGGAAGGCTAGGAGCCATGACCCTGAAATAATTGGCATTGTTTTCTTTCAAGAGGAAAGTATTGAGGGCAGAAATAAGTACATAGAAGTTTCTGCAAAGAGAATGTTAACAAGCTATTCTGTGTCGTCGGTGAGGTCAGGAGAAGAAAAAAATACCCTGTAAAATGTAGCAAGGAAGCTTTAGTTGAGGGAGGAGAAACTTTCAAACTGTAAGCATGAAAAGTATTGAAACACGTTACCTAGGTAAGCTGTTGCACTGCCATCTTCGGAGGACAGTCCCCAGGTAGACAAAAATCTGTCAAGTGATGTAGAAAATACTGGTGTAATCATGGTGTGGGAAGAACCTCTGAATGGCCCCCAGAGCCATTCTAAGCCCTCTTTTCTCTTGGTGGTTCATCATCAGATAGAGCTGTTTACATAGAAGAGAAGTCTGTGTACAGCACAGCAGGTTTTTTGTTTGGATTTATATAGTTCTTCAGTAAGTTAAGGACCATGGTAATGGTAATGTACAAAATGCAGTTTCAGTAACATTTTATAACAGTTTCTTTTTGAAGTTTGATGGTCTGATGGATGGAAAAAAGCCCATAGTGCTGTGCTTGAGGTGCAACTTAGTGGAAGTCATGTTGCAGTTTTAAACTACCAACAGATACTCTCATGGAGAAGTCCAACCTAAACAATTCTATGATGCTATGATCCTTTTTTTCTAGCATTTAGGATGAAATGCATGGTGACATATATGAATATTTCAATGGAGAGAGAACATTTAAAACAAATTGTAATACACAAAACTAAAACTGATTTCTCAGTGTCTGATACTTGTTTGCTAATCGAAGAAGGTGAAGCCTTCATTTTCCCTCCAGTTTTCCCTTTCAGCTTGCTTTGAAGCAAAATCAGGTTTTATGCTGATCAGAATTCAGTTACTTGGTTAGTTTATAGGGAAAAGAAAAGATTTTCTCATCGCTACTAGGGTTTTACTTGACCTACACTATGGAAACAGAAAGCCTTTGGACTTTTTCCCAATTATCCAGTGCTATCTCAGATTATGTTTCACAGGACATCTTAGACATTGATTTGCAAGTGGGAATTTCCATGATATAAGGTGCAAGAGTCAGAGGTCTGAGTGAACCAAAGAGTTTGGTGTAGCACGTTTGGTGTACCATGCACAAATATGGAATTTTTGGCTTCCTTTGCAGAAACAGTAGACAACTATCTTATGATATTAAATTTAAATGATGCAGTATTGAAGATTATTCTCAGAATTTGTATTTGTTTCATTTTATGTAAATCACGTGGTGAATGAATTGAGAATTGAAGGGGTATCAGGATCCTTCAAAGCGTCTTCCTGGACTGCTGTAAGTTTTGCCTTTGATTTTGAAGACAGTGAAACTAGGTCCTTTTTCTACCAAAAAATGACTTGTATGTTAGTGATTGAGATGCCTTTCTATGTTCAACAACTGAATCATTTAAAAACCATTACTTATTGTGTAGCTTCACTGCTGTGTGAGATGTCAGTAACAAAAAAAATGAGAGATATTCCTGTACCAGGTGTTGTATGCTCTTGTCTGGCTCGTGACTACCCATTAGATATGTTGGTGATCATATGCCTCATTTGCTGCAATAATGAGTATAGGAAAAACGTCTCAGGATGATCAGCAGTTCATACAACAGCATCTCTCCCTTTGAAACTGAATATTGCTAGTTGGCTTAGTTAACAGATTGAACACATTTTAAGGGCTGAAGGAAACTAATAAAAAAAGTTAGAGCGAGATAGTTAGAACTGGTTAATAAATAGGGTTTTGTTGCACTTTTTAACTCTGAAGTGTTGCTGGATAACATACAATGATGTATTAGGAGCCATGTAGCACTTCAACAACTGCTGGTGGCAGTGATATCTGTAAATATCTAGTTATGAAGGGGCTTAAAGGTGCAGGAGGAATGAATCATGAAGTGAACGACCTCACAGGAGGCCACAAGACCTGTCAGTTAACACGTCCCTGTGACTGTGCTGTCACACAGCAGACTTTGCTGTCTGTTCTGTTGCTGTCTCTCTTGCAATGCCTTCATTCACATTTCTTTGCAGCTGAGAGAAAAAGGAGAGCTACTTCAATCATTGACTGTTCAGAGTTATCGTTGTTTGTGTTTTCAGATGGCCCTTGTTTTCTTTTGGAAGCTTCTGCTGTAGAGTAGTTGACATATGGTCTTCCAGCATTCTTGTTCCTCCAGATTTTCACTTTCTCTGTGAAATCCCACTTGCTGCTGTTATGCAGAAACTTGCGTAAGGTCATTTTCCCCAAAAATACATTTATGAATGCAATACTGATAGATTGCATAATTTAAAAATATTGCATAGTGTCAGGAATAGTGCTGAAGATGTCACATTTTTCCAAATGATTCATTCCTCTTCATGCACAAAATAAACTTGTTTTTCCCATCATTTATGTGACCTTGCTTGGTGGGTGAAGTTTATTGGGAAGTGAACTGGCAAAATGCCAAGAAAAATTAATTTTGGTCTGCATTAATAAGGAGGCCCCTTTACCTACCAAAGCATGACAGCTGTATAAAAGTACATATTCTTAAGTTTTTTGCGGGGTTACTTCAGAGTTGAAATAATAAAGCATGTTCTGCCGTTTTCTGTTGAGTCACGTTGGTCTGAACCTCCGGGGTCAATGATGATGGCAGTGTTAGAATCAGTCACAAAATAATGTATATCTCATATACTATGTTAAGGCCTTTACTTACAGCATGTACAAGTACAAAAATGCAGGAGAGTCTACATTATGACTGCGTGTACAGAATTCACTGTTGTGCATGATGTGACTCACAGAACTAAGAAAATGGGAAATTGTTCCTACACCATGCTGCATTCTATAGCTCTTTTATAAAAAGGCAACAAGTTTGCTATGTAATGAGTTTTGCTGATCACAGTCAAAAAGCCCCCAGATTTTCAATGACTTGGGAAAGGTTCATACAACCTTTTTCCTATCATTGTAATGGTGCCAGTACTGTGTAGGATGGACAATGAGCAGTTGGTGTAGTGGGTTGGCTGAGTCCATCTTACAGGGAGCAGTGTGCTTAGTGTGGAAGCTAATGATACCACCAAAGATGCATGTTCTGCTGGTGTAGCAGATGAGTACGTGGTGTAGAGACTGAAGTAGTTTGAGTACATGGACCCTTTATGTCTTAAACATAGCATGAACATAAAAAATAAAACTAATTCTTGTCTCAAAAAGTTTATAATTGCCATGACCTCATGACTGCTTGTCAACATGTAATTCAGCTTGTGATTCCTATAGCAGAGCTCAGCAAAGAAGTGAGAGAGTGGGAGTGGTTTTAAAAGTTATGGGAGAACTTTTTAGAAAAAATAATCTTGTAACACCTCTAAAATGCTTTTCTCTTTGGGGTCGTTATGCATATAAAATACAATGGCAGACACATCAGAAGGCCATGTAGGAATACTCTTGGGACCACGTTTTCTTGAAACTGTTCTTTGGGAATTATGAGCAAAGACAGTAATAGTGCTCTTCATTTCCCCTGTGAGTTACAGATTAACCTGCAGGGACTGGGGCTGAAGGCTACCAGAAGGATCAGTGTTGTTGCTTCCAGAAGCAACACTGGAAGAATGGAGTGTGGCTGTAGTTGTGCTAAATCTTTTTTTTGTTGTTGTGCATGACCAGCAAGAGTAATTTTTGAAGACCATTAACTTCCTTTTCCACTCCATGCTCTACTCCCGCTAAGTGTTGAGGGGAGAGGTATAATTTTGGCCCTATCTTACAGAAGTGTAGTGACCCACACTGACCACGACTGCTTCTCTTCCCTGCCATTGCACTTCCTGCTGTGCAAAATAACCCAGCCAAGAACCTTAGGAAGGCAGAGGATGCTCACAGTTTTGACTTCTCATTCCCCTGTTTTTTTTGCCATACACAGCAGAAGCCTCACAATGTCTCACAGTAACGTAGCTTGATATAAAATACTTAATCTCTGTTTCATGCTTACTGTGTCACTATGCTTATTGGGAAAATCATACATAAATGAATATGGTGGCATGTATGTAACTCATTAGTAAAAGCAATAATTTCAGCTAAGACTTGCAACCATCGAGAAAAGTTCTCTGAAGAATGAGGCAATCTTTTTCTTTTCCCTTACTCAGAAATTTCCAGGAATCCTGTAGCTGCTACTTCTTTCTCATCATTGAATCCCATTTCTTCCTTCTGTCATCTCCTTTCATCTGGCTTCAAATTTGAACTAGTCCTGACTTTTTCACTTTTTACAAATGCTCATTGAGAGAACAGTTCCCAAATACAGAAAGTAACCATCTAACAGCAGAAACTGGAACACCAGCTGTATTTAGCTTTGCAATCATTTAGACTTTCATGACAACTTTCTAAGTTGTTTATTTCCTGAAAAGTGATGTTAAAACAGCATTGTGGTGTTCCACAATTACTGCCACTTGGAGCCTGCTAGATCAAATTTTCTCAGCTTATAGGAAAAAAAGACACTTTTTTCCCCCCAAATGCCAACCCTGCCTATCAGCTTGAGATCAGAAATTCAAGCTGTCTTCATTCTGGCTCTTGCATCTTTAGCAACCAAGTCAGAGAAGTACTTAAAAATTCTCTTGTAAAGGTGCACGGGCCACGAAGGAGGCAGATTCTCTTCTAAAAGTTGTGTTGCCTGTGCAGCAGGAATGAAAAGCAGGTAAGAACTTACTTTTTTTACCAAGGAAGCTAGACAAGCGCTTTTACTACATGACAGCAGATTCTGCTGCATAAGTAGGCAACATTTTTACACTAATGCTTTTTTTGGCTAGGTTCACAAATAAAAATTGTCATCTCAGACTATTTCAGCTTCTTTCTATTTATCTTTGAATGAATTAATTTCAACCATCCTTAAAGAGACACTGCTTTAAAGAATAGGAAAACTAAAAGTGCAAGAATCCTGTGAAAGATTGACTGATTTGATTAGGCATTCTCTCATTGTCTTGACTGTTGTTTTTTGGGATAGGGTTTCAGTTGGGGTTTTGGTGGGGTTTTTTTTGAGAGGGAGAGAGTGAAACATTGTACTCATATTTAATAAAATTCGTAGTCTTACATCCTCAGAAATACTGAAAGTTCTATAAAATGTCTTCTAGCCCCTTTTGTTTCTGACTAAATTGCATGCTGTGGCATGTTTTCTTGGTGTGCTTGGTCCCAGACCACAAAGACTCGAAACTGCAGAGTTGAGATTTAAGTTCATGCCCAACTTAGAATATATTAAACTTTACGTGGACTTGATCAAACCCTTTGAGAAACAGCACCGTACAGTGGGGCAAACTTAGCTCTGATGTCCCTAAGGAGGCACCATGAGGGCAGAAGTGTGTCTCCTTCTCAAGCAGCTGGGAATTTTTGTTAGGTTTTATACCACTGTATTGATAGTCTTGCTATCCAGTGTGGCACCTGTAAAGAATGGATGAGCAGGGAGGAATGTGGCTTTACTACTTTTCTTATCTCTTTGACACCACCTTTCCCTGAGGAAATAGAGAGATGTCTATCTCTGACTGGTAAAACCTAAGGCCTATGCTGCAGAGCCTGCACCCCTGGGATACAGTGCTCTCCAGTGCTATCATGTGTGTGACTTCCAATGACCATTTAAATACATGGTTTTGAAGTGCATGGTCCAGATCCACCTAAGCTAAGTGAGACTGGTTAGAGTCAGAGTACTAAATGGCACAGTTCCCAGACTTAACTTCAATAATCCTAGAAATGCTACATTTTTCTGTTAGCGTGTGTGTGTAACAGTATGCAGCTGCGATATTAGACTAAATAAATACAAGATATATTAATGTCTTAAATCCAGCTGTGAAGTCAGACATCATCATAAGCGTCCCCATTACCATGGCAAATTATGTCTGATGCCTACTGCTTGTTGTGTAGTGAAAACATTTGAGCAACCTGGTCTAGTGGGAGGTGCCCCTGCCCATCACAGGGGATTGGGAACTCTGTGATCTTTAAGGTCCCTTCCAACCCAAACCATTCTATGATTCTGTGATAATTTTCAGAGCAGGGAAATTCCTCAAGAATATTTCTTCCAAGAATGTAATGAACTTCTAGAATTTAGAGTGGTTTTTATTTGATAAACTGTATTCCATACTATCTTTCCCTTTTCTCACTTATTATTTCTAAAATTCCTAATTTAAGGAGAGCATGTACTTACACCCAGTTGTGACTTGTTAAGTTGTGGCTATTTTTCTAGGGTTGAATTTTCACTGCTAGTAGTTTAGCTTAAAAGCCTGTTACAAATGTCTTAGCCCTCCATGCTTTAACAAGATCCGCTTTATTTCTGACAGTTGTTGAGATACCCAAGACTTTTTTCCCACAAATTTCAAGCTGCCAGACCTGTGTATTTCTGGTCATTCTACTGGTTAGCAGTAAATGGTAGGAGTAATTTGTAACTATAGAGTAGCACACCAGTGTTTCAGTGTCATAAGCAGAAAATATGCTCTGTTCTTAATAACTGATTTAGTTAGTTATTTTTTATTTTTTTTAAAGCTACTTCCTTATTTTTGCAGCTTGCATGGAAAACTGGTACTATGGTAATAATAACATAGTAGGGTTTTTTGTATTGTTAACAGCCATGCTTCTAACCATATATCAACAGTAGACTATTGATTTTTATTACTTCTGCCCCTTTTCATGTGATTTTTATTAGACCCACAGCTAAGCCTTCTATCAAATATAATAATCCTTGTGCAAATTCTAACTTAGGCTTTGAAGCAATCCTGGGAGTGACTTGTGTATTATAATACAAATTATCCATAAAAATACTCCCACTGGTGGGACTTTTAAGCCTGAATAAAGATTTATTTTGCATCTGGATTGGACAAAAACTCAAATCACAGTACTTGTGTGGTGGAGTATTGTGGAAGAGGGTTGTTTGTCTCCTTAGAAATAATAGTAAAGTATTATTGAAGTAGTTGCATTGTTCAGATGTAAAAATACCTTCTTTAGTAGTTCTTAACATTGAAAAAGAAGTTTAAGTGTAGTGTTCCATTACCTACAGGTTAATATGCATCCTACAGTGAGGAATAGTTTGCAAATAATTGAATATTTTATATTTGAACATTATGACTATGATGTTTTGCCAACCCCTCTGTCTATTAATAAATAATAAAGGCATCTTCTGTTTAACAAATAGTTTGTATGTAAATGGCTGAAAACCATCATATCAGAGAATCTTAATGTTGTTCCAATTGCTATTACCTTCAATTTAAAAGGCTTAAAACAGTGATCTTTGTTCTAGCATGTCTGTTGCATGCAACTGAGAATGTTTTATTTATTACTTCATTGCTTTTTATATATAAAAACTGCCTCAGTTGTTTTCAGTGTAGCAAATCAGAAATTAAAACTTAGATGTGGAACAAGATCATCTTCAAGACATGGGCACCATTCATTACAGATGAAGTCCAACATGCGTATATCTTATCTTTTAACTCCAATATTGAGACAGGAGACAATTTGTTCATTCCTACACAAATAGCATGTTTAAATGCTTAAGAACAGTTACCCTCTAGACTGATTAGAAATGTGGAAAATGAAATGACTGAAAAACTCTAGAGAATTGCTAATGGCAATCGCCTTAGCTTAAGTTCAAATTTTTTCCAGGTCAGGAGCAACTGAGAGTTTATACAACCTGATAGTTTTTTTCTGTGTGCCTGGTATACAGACTGGGAAGAAGGGTTTGGATAAAGTTGCTGTTGTTCAGCAGGAACTCAGCAGTATCAAGGTGGGTCTGCAGACTGCTCTAGCAGTGGAGCTTGGAGACTGAAGTCCTCTTGTCAATAATCCCGCCATTTGAAACCCCAGCTATTGCATAAATGCTGTGAAATAAGTTAGCAATTCAGTTTTTGTCACACCCCAGGTGTGCTTGAAGGAGAATATGCACAGCGGTTTGGATACTATTTCTTGCAAAAGGAGTCTCCCTCTTGCTGATCTTAGTTCTAGCCTTACTGAAGATGTCCTAGTGGAATGAGATTCTGTTTTCCAGCATTTGCTTACACAGATTGGCTGCCACTTCATCAGAAATGACAGGAGATCTGCATGATTAATACAGCAAAGTGCTGTGAGTCGACACATAGAGCCAAAAGAAGGTTCATCAAGACCCTCAGGGGAAAACCATCACTAGAGCCCTGATGGAAAACCACCAGTATCCCCCAAAAAGCCTTTTAATGTTATTTGACTCATAATTCTACAATTCTATGTTACTTTATACACCTTATTTTTGCCCATGTGCCAGAATCCCTCATAATGCTCCCTGAGGTGTGTAAACAGTATTGTGCCCAGTTTAATACAGCTCTCATAACGTGATTTGGCCAATGTTGCATATTAAGTCAGGGGCACAAGTAGATGGAGAAATCAGGAATCTTGAGTCCTACTCACTAAATCCTCCTTCCATGAAAACTTAATGGTTATAACTTGAGCTTAATATCTTGTTGCTGACTGGAGATGTGATGCACTGGTAATGGCTAACCTTGTTAGTGCAGAGTAAGGGTTTCATGCTAGACATTGAGGGACTGTCTTCGTTGTTCTTGGATGAGCATGCAGGAGAAATGGAGAAAGCAGTATTTGTTAGTTAAGTGAGACTAATTCAGGTATCACAAGCGAGCTGTGCCTAAAGGCCCTCAAAAGTCTTTTTTAAAAGTGCAAATATTCTTTCAGCATCGTGGCAAACTGTCACATGGACTGAATTTTAGTATATTGGCCAGTCCTGGCACACTCAAAGGTCTGTCTTCGGTGGTATCATGTATCATGCTTGCACCCAAACCAGATGCTCAGGGAAAGAGTGTGTGAGGAACAGAGCAGGTCTGGAGAGTGTGGAAACAGCAAAAGCTTTTGTTAGAGTGAGAGCCAGTGCACATTTCAGTCTGAGCAGTGCAGGCCAGGAGGGGCAAGGTTGTGTAAACATGGCCCTTTTGCTTCTCTTTTAGTAGGACTGGGGAAGCTCTTGGCAGGGATGAAAGCTACTTGGGGCTCATTAAAAATCTGGTCAGTGAATGTATTGCTGACTTTGACTACAGTGAACACCCTCATGCCCAGGGCAGGACATAATTGCTGGGCAGTACGGCAGAGTTGCATAGGGCAGTACATAATGTCACACTTCCCTGAAACAGCAGGATTTAATTTCTCTTATGGAACTAAGGAAGCAGTCATTATTTCTTTATCGTAAAAATAGATGTTTGGTCTATGCAGTCTTGTGTTGTTGACAGAGGAGTCAGATATTTTGGCTTAACTACAACTAAAGCCTGAGAACAACAGAAGACAAAAGCTAATTAGTGTTCTTTGGACTGCTGCTCTGAAGGAATGGAGCTGTATTGTCAGCTCCTTCTTAAGCTCCAGTGGAGATTAAAATAAGACAATTACTATGCAGGAGGACAGAAAAAAAAAAAAAAGAAATGGAAACAAGGCAGATCCAGACAAAAAACCACAAAGATTTGGCCTAAGCATACTTCACACTGCAAATCCATGCAAAATAAACCTTGAAGAGGAACCTGCATTGACACCTACTCTGTCTTTGCAGATTTCCTCCATAGCTTTTGCATAGGCTGTTGCTGTCTTTGCTTGGAAAAAAGCCTTTTTCCAGTTCCTTTTACTGGACTGGTTTGTGGAGCAGACAGTCTCACTGCGAAGTAGCACAAGGAGCAAGGACGGTGTATCACGCAGTGCAAGATACCAGTGGGGTCAGCAACTCGCTGCAAGAGCACATTTTGTTGAATGAATAAGTTATACCTACTTAAAAATGTAATATGGACCAACACTTTCAATCTATAAAAGCAGAGTGCAGATTCGCATCTCACGGGTGGCTGCTCTAGCTTCCCTGGCTGGCACTGATACACCTGCCAAGAATAAACTGAGCAAGGTTACTGACCTTGGCACTTTAACACAGCTAATACCAAATGTAGTAAGGTGCATTTTTACTTTTCTTTTTTATTTTCTTTTTTTATGTTGTGTAAAGAGTTAGGTACAAATTCGTTCCTGTAGCACCAGGAGCAGTTCAGAGCCTCTGCTGAAGATCTGAATCTGTGAAATTGGCATCTGCCATCAGAGATACCAATATATCCAAGGAAGTTTAGTTCTGACTTCATCTGAATTCTTGTTCACCCCCTCTCCTCTGATTTTTTAAAAGGATTCTTTTACTTTTTCTTTTCTTCTTAAACGCTTTCAATCATTGTGTCTGTTCTGACTGGCCTTGCTGGCAGCTCTCGCTTGAGAGTTGACAGTCATCTGGAAAGGACATCTCCTGAGGCTGTGCGACGCTGGGGCCAGTGTTAAGGAAGTGCATCGAGGCAGATCATAGTTTAATCCTTTTCAATATGTGTAACAGCACATAATCATGAATTCCAGTTAACAAATTCAATAGATGTGCAAGAACACTTTGAAAGACCTCTTTATTTTGGGCTAGTACTAGTTTGATGTTCGACTGTAGCCCTTGTTTGCGTGTATGCACTGGGAGGCCAAAGTACAGGATGCATTAATGAACTGCTTGTGTGCTGATTTTAATTTGCAGTGTAAACTGAATCTTTCCTGATTGTTTGTTAATATTAGCTAGATAAACATACCCAGGCTGCATAAGCTGCTTCAGCAGTCAAAGCTCTCGTGGCCATTACACCTGAAAACAGGTAAGGTTTTTTCTTGCCAAAGTTCTCTCAAAAGAAGTTACTGGGAAGCTCTTTGGACTCCCCAGTAATGAAGACAACTTTTTCATTGCAGGTAGAGGTTGAACCAGCTGTAAAGGTTTTCCAATTTCTGCTGAAATTGATAACCCACAACAGATGTCAGCAGCCTAGAGATCTCTGAATGCCATAGACTCTATCATAGTTTAATAAAGTCCAGCTAAGGTGTAGCAAAGATGTAAAGCCCGCCTACTCTGGCTGTGCAACCCTCAACCATTTCTTCTTTTACTTTATTTCTAAACCAAAAAATACTTATTTATCACATGTAGAGTGACTTGTTTCTCTGCTATGTCCACCATTTTGAAGTGAAACATCATAAAGTATAACACCTTTTAGCTGTATTTCTCTTTCATTTGCCCTAAAAAGAATACAAAATCCTTAGAAAGGATACAAAAAGTATGTCCTTTTCTACAAAATAGCATCATCTGGAATATAACCCAAACCATATTCAGCCAAATTTTTACAACTATGTACTGTCCCTGGTAATACCTCTTTTTGTATGTTCTTTCCCTAATTCCCTCAACAAACAAACCAACCGTCCAGCCAATGGGATGAGCCTTTATTATCACTGTTATTAGCAAAGCTGGCTCCAGGAAAACATATATGAGTTTGACTTCATCAATACTTAAATTTTGCTTAAATACCTTAAGACATTAGTGAGGCTTTGTGTGTAGCAGACAGTGTATTTGCAAGGAATGAAAGCAGGCACGTTGCCCTTATTTTCTTCTTTTGTTCAAATTTTAATCCCTTTAAATCCTTTTTCTTAGTCTTTTCCAGGGAAGAATTAAATGCTTGACTATTTTTGTGACAACTTTTATTTCTGTTAACTCTTTGTCAGATGGTTTCTTTTCACAGTTTCAGATTTTACGGATGGTCATTGAAAGACTTTGCTCTGGGCTAGAGGATGTGTGATGGGTGGCCTCTCACTCTCGGCTGATCACAGTCACAGATCAGTGACCATTTAGGATATCATGTGTTGTGTGGGTCACTCCACCCCTGAGTCCCAATGTCATCCTGCACATGTCTTGTTATAGGGGAATAAGAATAGTTTGAGGACATGGAAGAGCAGACAAAACTGCCTGAGGAGACTAAGTAGCATACAAAAGATTAATGAAGTGATGTACTTGGCGCTGCTGGCATTATTTTTTTGATAGTGTATTCAGGAGGAAGTAAATCAGTAATGGGATTTATGAAGCACAAGAGGAGATTTCAGTATAATAAATAGGCGTTACCAAATATCTATAGATACTACAGAAGCATGGAGGATTTTTGTGTGAACTGCAAACACCATACCCAGATTTCTACCTCTGTTGAGTACCAGACCAGTACAGCATCTGTTGAAGATGGCATTAGTGCTTTGCATTACTTTCATCATTCACTCTACTTCAGTAGGGAACTGAGTAGGTTTCACCATTGTATAAGAAATACTAGATCTTTATTGCTGTCTCCATAAAGAATCTAGTAACTTCACGGCACCTGAAATTATCTATCTCACTCCTCACTGAGTTTCTCAATTTTTATGGAAGCAAACAGTACTAACATGAAATCTTCAAGCCCCTCTACTTGCTAGTTTTCACAGAAAGGAATTGATCTTCCTTCTTTGCATTCTGTTTCTGGACAGTTCTTTCTGGTTTTACAGAAATAACAAAATATTTACAGAAAAAAAATATTTTTGTTTTTTACTGGACTACTTGGTATTCTTCAGTACCGTCTTGTGAATCACCTTACTAAAAGACTTCTGGAAGCCTGTACCTGTGAAGCATGGTAACTGGGTTTCCTTCATTCACTGTCTTGGGGTTGTAATAGGACAATTTTCCTATGTGAAACTATGTTGCCCTAATAATTGAAAATCTCTGGAAAATAGTGAACCAATAGGATCATTGAACTCATTTGCTGGGTACATATATAGGCTTTACCAGTCTGTGACTGCAGATTGAACATGTTTTATTTTCCTCCTTGTTATACATGAATGTATCAGGTGAGGAGAGGGACACCTGAATTGAGTACAGACACTTGATCATACACCAGAAAATGTAATTGAAAACATGGCTTGAGTAAATGGTTGTAACTGTGTGTGCTCTTTCTGTGTCATAGATGGACTTGGCTAAGTAGGCCCAGGCAGGACCTTCAAGCAGATGTTCTTACTATCTATTGCCTCAAGGCAGCATACGTGTCCTAAACCTATGTAACTTGGGACAGGTAATTGTACAAGGTGGCCCCTCATCCTTCCAGTGCTGGGCTTCCAGGCTACTTTTCATGTTGCCAGTGCCTGCCCTTCCAACATCCCCGTCAGGCAACCCAAGTTTTGCTGACACAAGGAGCTCTTCTCCTTTCCTGGCCACTATGAGCTGAAGGGACAGATTTCCTTCTGGTTTTAGGTGGCCTTTTACACATTCAACTACACCCCTCCCTTATTTTTTCCATGTGTCTTTCCATCAGTGTTTCTTTTATGTTGTCTCCAGGTCTCTTATATCTCTTACTGGATAATTTCCAGTATGCCCACATGCTCTTGTTAGGTAACCTAGTGATGCTGTAGAAATGCAATATTTGTATTTCATTAAAATCTCAGTCTGGCTCCAGGTATGCAATGTTTCCATTTCAATTTCATTGAAATATCTACCTACACAGAATTGGTTTGAATACAACTGTCTTCCCGTTGACCAAAGGAGAAGGGTAAAATGCTTACCTGGCATCATTTTACCATAGGCTAATTTCAGGTAATGAAGATAAACCAGGTTAATTTTATGAGTGTAATCAGGTTTTGAAGAAGCTTTAATCACAGTCCCAGAGCCCTCGTAAAGAGAGGCTGACTGAATATTTCAGTGTACCGTGAACAAATTAGAAACCGGTTTGCTTGTGCTATTGTTGACATCAGTTTTACTGAGCTAGAGTAGGAGTGCTCACATGGTCATTACTGCATTTGCCTCAATAAAATGAGCTGAAAACATACGTTTTCATTAAGCCAATATTAAGCTACAGTTTCGGTTTGGTAAAAGCAGAATGTTAAATAGTCATTGAATACTAGCACTGATGTAACTTTGATCCAAATAGATCCATAGATACTTAAAACCTGAAACTAAAATGGCTCTGCCATTTTGCCTTTTAGTTACCATACACTGAAGGAAAACTCATGAGGTAACTGTCACACACTAATTTATACACAGCAGCTTTTAAGGGTGGATCAAGTGCCTGAGATTACCTGTGTGTTCGTCAGTGTAACTTACCTTGAATATCATCTGACAGATTTCTTAAAGTTCAATTTTTCAAATAGAAAAAAAAGGAGTGTTAAAATGCTAAATGTGTTTTATGAGATGCCCTGGGGAAACCTTCTTACATGGAACTTTGCTTGAATTTGATGTGCTGGCATTGCTTTGTACATTTTGCAATGTTTGTGTTTCGTTTCTTTGTGGTAGCTCTAACCTCCTCCCTTATCCGGGCTCCCCAGGTCTCCCAGGGAGTAGTGGCCAATGGTGAATTCACTGCACTTCTTGCTGCTTCCACATAATTTATCTGAAATGTTATGGGCATACTGCAGGACTTCATCTCTTTTCCTTTATGACAGTAATTAGTTTTCTGGGTTTATCTCTTAATTTGTCATGCTACCAATTTCTTGTTTCTTAAAATAATCGTTCTTTTGCAATGTTTTTAGTTTCAGTGGTTCTTACAGCTCATCTGTGTAGAAAAGTAATGACAAAATTCCAAACAAAGGAGTCCCCAATTTAAAGTGCCAGAGTTACTACAGAATAACATATTCCTAGTCAATGCTACTGAGCAGGTGGCCTCTCCATTCTTTTTTATATTTCAAGTGAAGCACAGGCATTGTTTGGCCTCCAAATCATAAATGCAAGCTGGTTGTCTGACAGTTGAGCTCTGGTTTCTTTTATTCTAGTTGTAACAGCATGGCATTTTTTCCTTGAAAAGTGGAGGAAAAGCCAGGTTTCTGAAGACGTGGCATGGAGCATTTTATCCCGACAAAGAATTTGATACCCCATAACACTGAAGGATACACAGAACTGGTATGTCTTAGACAGCCTGGATTATAGCAAGTGAAAAAATAGCTCAACAATGTTAGATGTGAGTGAGGGACAGGTGAGAGCGAATTTGTGGGGACTCTTGAGTGAGTCTTTTCTGCTAAAACCCTTATATTTTAAAATATATTTTATTAGAAATACTGTGATCTTTGTCACTTCAGATAAAGGGCAAAGTTCTGTTCTGACTTTTGGAGCAAAGTTGAAGAAACCCTGTAGCTACACCACAAATAGATCCCTGTGATGGTGCAGCAGGTTTGTTGAGGGGGTAGGGGCTGGGGTCCCTAAACTTGGAAGCTTACGGTATTTTTTTTCAGAATATGAGTTTAACATCAAAATAATTGCAAAGGGTTTGGGGTTTTTACATAGTTTCTATTTCCTTGTGGCACATCTGCCAGGTGTGCAGGCAGTCAACAGTAGAACCTTAAGGCATTGAAACTGCTCCCCACTAGTTGTAGGTTTGAACTTCAGAAGGAGAGTGCAGAAGGAAAAGCTTGCTAGGGGATGGGAAAATATGTCTTTGTCATTATGCTAAATGTATGTTAACCAAGTGACTGTACACAATGTACAGAGTGTGTACATGGAAGACATTCACTGAGGCCATGCTTTCACTGTGTCTTCATGTTGCTGCAAAAAAAAAGACAGGAACCTCATAGAAAAAATAATATTCTGTGATTGTTTCATAGGGGAGTGGGTTTTGGTTTGGTTTTGTTTTTTTTTAAACTTTTTAAGTGGGCAACAGTTTTAGACCATTTTTAAAAGTTGCTGTGTTAAAAAAACAGTATTTTTTTGTGGCAATTCAAATTAGAATGCATAGATAAAATTGAATTGAAGCTGAAGTAGAATTTGCATGGAAGAACAAGATTTCATTTCATAACTTGAAAGAAGAAGCAAAAATCAGTTGTACAGCTTTGCATACCAATATGATTATCACTACATTAGATTGCTCCAGAATACTGTATTAGCATTTGAATTTTGGGGTGCCTGTCATTTATTTCTTTTACTTAATGGCAAGGTTTAAGAGGCAAAATCCTCTTTCCTTTTGCTCTCATCACCATCTTGCTATTTGGTATAGTTTGGACCTGCAATAACTAATTATAGTTCTTTAAGGACACTTAGGAATTCTTCTTCCAAGTTTCTGTTGTTTGCATTTCTCCCGGAATGTCAAGTATAACCTTGTGAGGATAGTTTGACATTTCTGCAGCTGCACTCCATCCCACTATGTTTTGCTCATGACCAGATTTAGTACATTTCCTATGTTCTTTATCCAGAAAGAGAATAGATTTATCAGACATAATTAGTTTGTTTTAAATCATGGCTGCTTATCACTCTTACCTTTGTCATCACAGAGGTTGTTTGTAGTATTTGTTATCTAAATATTTGCAGCATAACTTTACTAATTATACATGCCAGCATTTACAGCTGCTCTCCATTAAAAAAAAACGCTCTGCAAACACATTTTTGTAATTTAAGAAAAACTGGTTTGTGATTTTGAAGGGGGATTAACTTGCTTGGCACCCTTTGCAAGAGTGTCTCTAGCTCTTTGGAAATGCTGTGCTAGTGTCAGCAGAGAAGCATTTGGGTATGTCAGCAAGGGTATGTCTGTTGGATGACAGGCTGGGTCAAGCAGAAAGCGGAGGGCTTCTTTTTACTGTTTCTGGTCTTACTAATCATAAGTACATGTGATGAATGGTGGGTCAGATGTTGTCTGCATACCTAGGACGTAAAGTTGAGCCAATTCAGCCTTTCTGATTTACATGGTTTTTCCCCCATATATCTCTCCACTCGTGATATTTACCAGTACAGAGTAAAGAATGCCCTGCAAATGCAGCCAATTCTATGAATCTCTTAGCTTTATTGCAAAGGTAAATAAAGCTGGAACAGGGATCGTAAGGGATTAGCAGTGAAGTGGTTTGCAATTATAAATAGTCACCAAGGCTCCTGATTGTGAGCTGTATTTACACACCTTTCCTCCCACAGAGAGTGACAGAAATAAAGTGAAAGATGACAGGAAGGTGATGGATGGAGAGCTGATGAATGCAATTGTCTTCCCTCATTTGCTTTTTAAAAAGGGAAGGATTTTTTTTATATAACATCTTGCACAAAGCTGATACCTTTCCTGAGTACCAGGGAAAAGGTAGCACAGAACTCAGCTTCTTATTTGCAGCTCTGGGGCTTGGGGGTCAGTCACTGCTTCATTAGTTCATATGCAGGAGTGACAGTTCAGGGCAGAAAGCAGATTAGCTCCTATTAATTGCTATAAATCCCTTACAGCATCTTCTGTGGTGGAATTAATAAACAATTAGTTGATGCTAGAAGCAACTGAGATTTTAAACACATAAAAAAGTAGCGATGACTCAGAACTGTAGCAAATTGGCTTTGTATTAGTGTTGAGGTTGAGGATGACCATGAAATTGTGACGGTGGCAAAATCCCACCGGCCATCTAGACAACTGCTGTTTCAGACTGACGTCTGTAAGAGCTGAAATATTTTAATTCTCCTTAATTCCTATCCAGAACCAATACTGAAGGGATGAGTTTGTGTTCAAAGGGTGTGTTTGTGGGCCGTCTGCTGGAGAGGTTTTGCTGAATGACTTATTTGGGTTAATGTAATTAAGCTTCTTACAGCTTATAGCCAAGCCAAAAAAAATACCTGTGTAAATGTGGTGCAGTGCTCCTGGGCACGCTGTCCCTGCTCCCACTGCATGCAAACTGGGGGGGCTGTGTCTGCATCAGCAAGTAGCTTCCACCAGGAGGACCAGATCCATACAAGCAGCAGCTGATGCTGAGGGTCTGGCTGATTGCAAAATGCTTTTGACAAGAAAAATGACAGTCTTAACATGGTGTAATGGTGTACCAGTCTCAGAGTGGGTACCATAACTTAGGTGCACGTTAAAAATTTTAGGCTTAAGGATAGGAGGACGAAGGGGAACTTTCTGCTCTCTTCAGCTATCTAAGGGGTAAGACAGGAACAGAGTCATCTTAGAGTTGTGTGGTAACAGGACAAGAGGCAGCAGCCATTAGCTGCAACAAAGGAATATACAATTAAATATTATGGAAAAGGGTTTAAAAATTAGGATATTTACACATTGGAACAGATTGGCCAGAGAAGTTGTGGAGCTTAGCTGAGCAAAGCCCTGAGCAACCTAAACTGGTACTGCTGGCATCTCAAGCAGATGACCTCTAGAGTCTAGTAGTCTAGTTCTAGACTACATCCACACCTCCATGAATGGGATGCTTCATGAAGAGAAGAGATTACTTCAGACTGAGTTTGTTGGGTAGCATTTTAAGCTCTTCATTTCAGCAGACAGCAATCCAGTTGAGGCAGATCATAGCACTCTATGGTGCATATCGAAGTGTTGTAAGCAGAGGCAATCAGAGGATTCACTTCCAGCGTGTATCTTTTATTTTTTAAAGTTATTTTATTTTTATTATTATTATTGTTATTTTTTTTTAACTCTCCCTAACGCACTGTGTCAGGGACATACAGCACGAACTAATCAGTAGCACTTACTGAGGATCAGATCTATTGTTTAAAATGAATCACAGGTGAAAAACTGCTGTTGCAGAACCACTCTCTGTCACAGTCTGGAAGAGTCAGCAGTCTGCAGCAGATTGGAAAAGCTCCAGCTTGCTTCTCATGCTCGTATGTTTTCATGCTCTCTGGTACTGTGACAGATCTTTGATTTCTGAGATTTCAGTTTAGCTTTTGGATTTACTTGGGCTGCTGTAACAGTGAAATGTGGTTGTTATTTGGTGAGGTTTGAATTGAGTATGGCAGATAAAAAGCATATCTCTCTCCTACTGTATTGTTCAATATTTTAAAACTTGCTTCTAGTTTGTTCTAGTGGGAACAATACAGAGAGGATTAGCTTTGTCTTAACAAATGCAATAAAACAGTGCAAACGAGATGCAGAGGCATCCAGGCTGAAACACTATTTGAGGTACCTCAAAGTTGGATGGGGTGTAAGGATGCTGACAGAGCTCGATGTATCTCTTTATTGTGCCCCAAATATCTGCCCCAAACTCTTTGGGGGTTTTATTTCATTGTTTGAGTTTTTTGTCTCCTCTTCCATTTCCATTCTCATTTTCCTTTCCCTTTGCATGTCTATTTTCTCATACTTTGTCCCCAGAATTTCTGTTTTGCTATGTGCTTATCTGCTTATCCTGCAGGTCTTTCCTCCTTTCCCTTCTTTATTTCTTCTTCTGCTATCTTTTTTCCTGATAACTTCTCTGCCAATTTTTTTAACTATCCTCAGCATTAGCTCTGCTCCAGCCCAGATTCATTTGGACCCTTAGTTATTGCTGTACAATTGTGTATTCTTTTCCTTATTCCATTTTCAAGCAGGGAAGGATGTGATTTTGCTCCTGCAGCAAAGTAAAATCCCCAGCAGCCCACTGAAATGGCTGTTTGCTAACAGTAATCATCACACAGACCTCAGGTCTCCCCACTCCAGGATAGTACTGAAATAACTAACAAGCAGGTCCTGGGAGTCTGCAGAGAGTGAGGGGTCTTTGGAGCAGGGAATTACCCGTGAGGTTTGTGTTGCTGAGCTTCCCCTGAACATGCCCTTGCTGTGCAGCAAAGTGTTGCACCGATGTCTCTGTAGGTTTTCTCTTGTGTCTGTCAAAGGTTCCAGGAGTCCTTTCCAAAACAGGTTTCTCTTCCTTCTCACCTCAAATTAGCCTGATGTGAAAAGGTGTTTATTCACTTTTCTGACTGCCACTGATAGATTCTGATCAATGGCAACCTCTTTAAAGTTTAATTGCTCAACTTTATTTCTGCATGTTAACTTAGTTTTATAAATCACTTCCCCACACACGATTTTTCATTATCTGATACTCTTTGCTTGGAGCAGTCATCTAAATCACAGGTCAGCAGTAAACCTTAAATGAGTTATGGCTTTGGCTCCTGAACCTAGTACTTAGAAAGATGGAAGCAGAGAAGCATTGTGTGTTCAGCTCCTGGTTTTGATGGCTGTAGCTTCAGCCACGGTATAGGCTGTCAATGTCAGGTCCAAAGCCAATACAGTGATATTGAAAGTTGCCAGAGTCCTGTCATCAACAGTGCTTGTCATCATTGTGACTTGTATGGCTTTGTGTGCTTGAAAACCTTCTAGCTTTTGACTTGAATTCTTGAATTTTACATATTAAAAGGAGAAATTGAGGAAATGTTTTATTTCCCAAGTTGCCTTTTTCTTTACAGTAAAATTGGTAATGAAATTAAAACAGTCTGCCTACTTTTTTCATCTATTGTCTGCCAATGATGCGTCAAGTTACAGGGGATGAAATTGAGAGAGGCTTGTGGTGGCCTCCAGCCAGCTCACAGCAAGAGAGGCTGCCTCCAGAGCTCTGATGCTAATGAAATGGCCCATTTTATTGGTGGGTATTGATCAGCAGTGATATGCATTCCTGGGTCTTCTTGCACAGACAGGGCTCTAGGGAAGAAAATGAGCTGTACACTGTGATGGATTGACCCTGACTGGACACCAGGTGCCCACCAAAGCTGCTCTGTCACTCCCCCTGAACTGGATGGGGCAGAGAAAATATACAAATGGCTTATGGATTGAGATAAGGACAGGGAGCGATCTCTCAGCAATTACTGTCACAGGCAAAACAGATTTGACTTGTGGAAAAAGTAATTTAAATTTTTAGCAATGAAATCAGAGTAGGATAATGAGAAATAAACACAAATCTTAAACCACCTTCTGCCCTGCCCTCCCTACTTCTCAGGCTCAACTTCACTCCCAATTTTCTCCATCTCCTCCCCCTGTGTGGCACAGGGAGATGGGGAATGGGCGTTGTGGTTGATTCATCACACACTGTCCCTGCCAATCCTTTCTCCTCACGGGGAGGACTCCTCACACTTTTCCCCTGTTCCAGTGTGGGTTCCCTCCCACAGGAGACAATTCTCCACAAACTTCTCCGGTATGAGTTCTTCCCACAGGCTTCAGTTCATCATGAACTGCCCCAGCATGGGTCCCTTCCATGGGGTGCAGTCTGCTGCTCTAAAGGAACAGACTGCTCTAAAGTGGATACCCATGGGACCACAAGACCTGCCAGCAAACCTGCTCCAGCACGAGGTCTTTTTTTCACGGATCCACAGGTCCAGCCAGGAGCCTGCTCCAGTGCAGGCTTCCCAAGGGGTCACAGCCTCCATTGGGCATCCACCTGCTCTGACACTGGGTCCTCCATAGGCTGCAGGTGGATATCTGCTCCACTACTAACCTCCATGTACTGCAGAAGGACACCCTGCCTCACCAATTGCTCAGGTTGTTTTTTGCCCCCCTTCTTCAGTATGTTATTACATATTGAACTATCGTCAATAGCTCTATACCATCATCACTGATGGGCTCAGCCCTGGCCAGTGGCAGCTTGGACCCAGTTGGCATTGGCTCTGTCGGACACGAGGGAAGTTTCTAGCAGCTTCTCACAGAAGCCACCGCTGTAGACCCCTGTTGTGGTTTAACCCCAGCTGGTAACTAAGGACCATGCAGCTGCCCACGCATTCCCCCCAGATTGGCATGGGGAAGAGAATCAGAAGAATAAAAGTGAGAAAACTCCTGGGTTGACATCAAGGCAGTTTAATAAGCAAAGTAAAAGCTGCACACACAACCAACGCAAAACAAAGAATTAATTTCCTGCTTCCTACAGGCAGGCAGGTGCTCAGCCATCTCCAGGAAAGTAGGGATCCCTCATGCATAACGGTTACTTGGGAAGACAAACACCATCATTCTCAAAAGTCCCCCCTTCCTCCTTCTTCCACCAGCTTTATATGCTGAGTATGACATCACATGGTATGGAATGTCTCTTTGGTCAGTTGGGGTCAGCTGTCCTGGTGGTGTCCCATCCTAGCAGGCCAATATGAGAAGCTGAAACATCCTTAACTGCTTAGCAACAGTTCAAATATTAGTGTGTTACCAACATTATTCTCATCCTAAATCCAAATCACAGCACTATACCAAACGTTAGTAAGAAAATTAGCTCTCTCCCAGCTAAAACCAGGGCACCCCCAGCTACCAAAAGCTTGTCACGCAAACCCAATACATACACATACACCTTGGGTTGGCATCCTGGGCTTGTGCAGAGTTGGTGTAAGGGCTGAAAGAGAGGTAAGAAGTTTTAAGAGATGGGTGATGAGCTAAACGCAGGTCTGGTTACGACAGGCAGTGCCAGCTCCTGATGGTCCTATCAAGTCAAGTGCTGAGGACAAGGAGAGAAATGGTGGCATAGTGGAAGGTGCAGACCAGGAAAGTGGGTGGCCCTGGTGTCCTATAAAGGAAGGAGGTGAGTAAAAGCAGTGACACCGAGCATCTCAACGCTGTATGTCTGTACTGTTGTAAGTAATGGGCGGGAATGCTGTGTGTCTGTGCTTAGAATCAGCAGAATGGATGATCACCATACTGCAGGATCACACTGGTATCACCCTGGGAACATTTCTTTGAGAAGCCCTCTGTCCCTGTCTTGATTGTGCCTTGCCCACGAGACACCATTGCAAGGTCGCAGGGGCTGTTCCTTAGTTCTGAGTCTGATGGAGGAAATGAGCCTTGTAGAACTTGTTCCTTCTTTGTAAAAAAGCAAACAAAAAGATGTATTGACAATGTGCACACAGCATATTGAGTGTCTTCCTTCTCTGTCTCTACCTGGACAAGGGACTGGCACTGTCATCCTCAAATGAGACTCAAACTGCAGAAGCTACATTCCAGGAGAAATTGAATGCCTGGAAACACTGGCAAGTGTTTTAGTGGCTGCCACCCAGGGGGAAGAGTTAGATCCGTAGAACTCAGAGTGCAAAGAGTTACTTATTACAGAATTGAGCACATTACTGGGTAAAATGGAACAAGGCCACCCAATATTCAGGATATTGAACCCAAATTATACAGCTGATAAAAAGCAAGGAATAGGAGACTTCACTGTAGCAGCTGACTAATAAGTCTTATCTGAGAGAAAGAGCAGGAGCCGCAGGAGTTTTGTTGCTGAGAGTCACTGGGTTTGCTACATGAAAATTAGCAGGATTCTGCTCACGCTGCTATTGAGTGACAAAAATCTGTCTTTCGTGTAGGTAAAATAAGGCCGTGCTTTGTAGCATTTCCCTGTAATAACAGGCTCCCTGCTTCTCTTTACTCATATGTACTTGCAGTAGTTATAATTAGTAGCAGCATCCATTTGGCAGGCAGCGATGGGCAGGTGGCCATGCCACTTAGCAGAACTGGAGCTCAGGAAGCAGTCGCTGCTGTCCTGGCCCTTCTCTGCCAGCTCAGGTGTAGCAGTTGACCCTGTTGAAACCCTCACTTCCCTAGCATTTCATTTTTGGGTGCAAATTGTGTTATCGTGTCTTACCTTATAGTATTTGACACTGGCTTTCCAGTAACTTTCAGCACATCTCCCAGTTCTTCTCTAATTGAGCACAATCAGAGGTTGGGAAAAAAAATAGCTGTATCATTATGTACAGATGAGTTTATCAGCTTGTCTAGTACTATTTTCGTGATGTCCCTCATTAACTCCATTACTTCTTATTGCCATGCAGTTTTGTTAAAGGGCAGTAGGAAACATCATACTTTATTAAATCCAGTAAAGGCCAAGTTTGAATAAATTGTAGCTAATTATAAATTCAACTGGAAACGTGATGTAAAACAAAATTATACAGTTCCTCTGTTTTTGTTGAACATTTTGCCTGCTAAATGTACTAGCCTGGTTTTCCTGTAGAACAGCTTCTCCTTTTTTTTGCTGTATTACTTTCCAAAGTAGCTACCCTGAATTTTCAGGGTAGTAATTAAAAATAAAGATTAAAATTTCAGATATTATTTCGAATGACTGAGGCAGTCCCCATCTACCTTTCCCTCCTTACTTGAGTAAACACTATTAAATGTTAAAGCAAAAGTATCACAAACTGATTTTACAGTGGACTGCAAACTGGTGTCACTTAGATCTCTTCCTCAGCATTGACAAATGTGGATAGCAAATTATCACAAGTCTGATCACAAAAAAATGTGTTAATGTCTTAAAAATAATTGTAGAACTTTGCTTCATTTGTGTTTTCTGTCATAATTTGATTTCTTGGCTTTTGGGTGCAGTCCATCTGTGTTTCAGGTAGCTTTCTAAAAATATGAAGGCTGAACACAAACTCAAGTTTCAATGAAAAGCTGAATTTTTTATGCTACTCCAGGATCTGGGGCTTTAAAAAAATAAATCTTGTTTTCCCAAGATAGGAATTTTGATTATGATAGCTTCAGCTAGAAGTTCAGCATTACTATTTGTGTTTGTGTCCATCTTGGAGCTGATTTCCAGCTCAAAAAAAGTTTGAAGGTGCAAGTAGTCATATCAGGAGTACTCAAATGGACTTGCAGAGGCCATAGGGAAAATGTATTCCTTTCTTCACGCCAGTGTTAAGTTATTTCTTTCCAAAGTATATAATTTTTTTTTTGTTGATTCCTAGTGCTATTTTAAGAACAGTAGGATTTCTTTGTTTTCTTCTTTTTTATAACAAATGTCCTGCAAATTTTGCCCTACCAAAAATGTCTCAGGATTTTCAGTCTGGTCATTTCACAAGAAGAGAAAGAATGTTTAATGTAGGTGGGCTCTGGCTATCACCTTTATCTATTTGAAAGGCTGAGAGCCTTAAGGCCATTACCTTCCTGCATTTTGCAGATGTTACTCAGATGAACTTTCTGTTTTTCTCCACTCCTGCAGAGAAGTCCTGCTTTCAGTAGACCTCACATAGAGGTGAATGATTTGTCTGTCAAGACTCTAGAAGAGCCACAAATGGAAATGAGATTTTCTGATCCTGGTCTAATGTTCCATCCTTTTACCCTGGTTTGAATTTTGCAGTTAAAGACACATACACAGTACATACACAGTACAGCACAAAAGCCTTTGCTGATCATGTAAGCTGTTGATTCTGATATCCTTGTTATATGCCTGAACTATGGGGAATTATATAGACAAGTGATAAGAAATAGGTTCATGCAGAATATGAGAGGTGGGGTTGTTTTCTCATTGTCACATGTAAGATGGAGACTGCCCTGCATTCATCCCATGGCTTTGGTTCATAGACATAAGAAAATACATGATACAGTTATGGCATAAGCCACAGACATTCTGAGCATAATATTCTGTATAGGGCAGGTATAAAAAACCCTCAGATTCTTATACATGCATAACAAACCTCACCTTCTGAACCTGTGCTTTTCATATCTTGTGATTATTCTGCTCTTCTGTCAAAAGTCTGTGTACAGAGAAGCAAACATATGCTGCAAATATAACATACGTGCTGCTAACATATACCAGCAAACAGTATGTTATATCTTTGGGTTCTAACAAGGTTCTCCCTGAGATGAAATACTTTAAGAAGCAATAATGAATGGTGATAAGTAAAGGCACTAAATAAATAGATGGAGTTTTAACAAAATTATCCCATGGCACTTCCATATGCACATATCTGTGTGCATTCAAAGGAAAAAAATAAGTAAACATGACATCCTAGCATCTAAATCTTGTGCCAGATGTCTTATGCTTGGAGTCAAGTCCTACATGAATCAAGGAAAGCTGTTGACTTTAATTGAAAGTCGATTCTGGTCTGCTTTGCTTGATCTCATGCTCAATAGACAGCTTGTCAAATAAAGACCACATCTGTAAAAGAATGGTTTCTCAGAGAGTAGGAAAACCTCTGTTGTGTTGTCGTTAGTGTGTGGTTCCCAGTGTTTAAATTCCACTGCAATTAATGAGGCAGAGGAAACGAATAGGCACAGTTTTAATTTTCTCTAATTCCTGCTGGTATCCAAGAAGTTCTGTGCTGCAGAACAGAAGTTCTCTAATCTCTAGAAATAAGAAGTTAGGAAGCCCTCACTGAAATGGGGAAGAAGCTTCCGGGGCTGGTCCACAAACTGGTGTTGCAAACGGGACAAATAAAAATATGAATACACTGCCATACAAATGAGAATGATAGCGAGGTCTGCTTTTTATTATGCACATTATCAGCATTTTGGGATCCTTGCCATTTTCTCCTCTAGAAAGAGAGCTCCAGAACAAAAATTAGGTGAATATCAGCAATGGTAACTTGGGAATTCTTCCAGGAAGAGCAATTTATCTATGGATCATAGCATATGCGCCTGACTGTAGCGTGATGTTTACATATTATGATTCCATTCACTCTATATACCAAGAACACAAAACTTGTAGATGGTGCAGGAATTCTTACAATTTTTATTTTTAATTTAATGGAAGAGGAAACAGTGAGCTATTGCATGATTTCTGCTCCTTGATGCGGCTGCTGCAGGGCCAGAAAGAAGACATGGATTGCCTGTTCTGGTTTTTCCTCTTCACAATCCTCAAATTCTGCAGGGCAACTTTAAAACAAATAAATCTACCAAGGCAGTACTTATTTGAGCTCAATTTATCTTTAAAGGTGTACAGGTCTAGTCTAGGTCAAACTGGATACAGAAGTGGACTCTGGCCACATGTAGGTCAAGTAGATAGATACCTAGTTTGTGCTACTGTGCCTAAAATTAAGATGCTGAATTATCAGAATAAGAGAAATTTCTGCTATTTTCAGTTGTGTCAGGACTCCACCAAAAACTATGGTCTCCAAAATATGCAAATATGAGGTCAGTATCTCTGCTATGAAATACAGCAATATCCAGTGGTGTCAGTTCACATTAAAAGGCAAAGTTAGTTTTGTTTGAGCTTGAGGGCTCAGCTCTAGCTTTGTTAGTACTCTCTAGACAGGGAATTAATTTTGGGAGGGCTGCACAGGGGTGGGAGGGCTTCTTTCAGTCACCTAAAACAACCTCTTTAGACCATCCTGCTTCTTGTGGTGCAGGAAGGAAGACTTCACAGTGCCAGAATAAATATGCCTAAGTTAGATGCAGGGATGTAATTTGAACAATGCTGCATTCAGGAATCCTGCCCGCTTTGCTCAACGTGATGTGTTGTAAACTCTGCAACCATTTGTTACAGCAACTAAGTGGAATGGCAGGAAGCATCTTGCTGTGCATTTCATTCCTGCTTAAATGGCTTGTTGAGCTGATAATTAATAAGCAACGGGACATTAGGCTTATCACAACTTTACAGGGTGGATGGTAAATTACTTACCACTGGAGGTAGCCAGAAAGTACAGTAAGCCTGTTATCTGCCAAGACTTTTCACATCTATAGGAATTACAGCCATTGATGTATGGACTAGAGCACTCCTGAAGAACTGTAATATGCACATGAAATATTATTGTGTGGAAATTCTACATGGGATTCTTAAATTATTCCCATTTGCTTCGGCTGAACACCAGACATAATCTCATTGCACAGTTCTTACAATCAAAATAAGGGAAAATTTTGGGTTGAGTAGTGGAGTCGTGTGTGGTTTCTGTGTATGCATCTTTGCAGAGATGTGTTTAAACTGAAACAATGGTTCAGGACTGCAGACAGATTAAAGTATTACCTACTGAATCCTTAAAAATTAAAAATTCCTAAAGTAGCCTCAAAGTTTTCTTTACTAATTCTGCTCAAAACTGATTCTGTTTAGACATGATGCTCTAGCAAGCGTTTAGTTTGGTGTCTGCTGCATGTGTGCAAAATGTATAGGCACTAATATAACGGATGCTTATATTTAGCAGGGCACACTGGGTGACGTGCAGGACATCCCCTGTGGGCTGGGTGGTACTGCAGAAGGCTGGGTGCAGATAGAGGGCTGCTGAGCAGGGTGCTGTGTGACATATCTTCCAAGAAGGTGACGAGGAGCAGGTGCTGCTGACTCACCAGCTGGGAAGAGTGCTGATGCTCATCATAAGCAGCTGGCTATGAGTAACACTGCTTCACAGGAAGCTTTTGTGTGCCTGTGGCTGTCTTTCATAGCAGTTTCTGTGCTTGTTTTCTCTTAAGGTCAGCTCTTCTATTAAGGTGATCAAAGTGCGTCTTCGAGACAGGAATGAGAAAAGCTTCACGTGATGAGCACATTGATCTCGCAGCACCTGCAAGCTGGTGGATTGCAGCTCTGGGCCTGTACAGGAATAATGGACTGTATTGGCAGCTCCCTGATGTGCTGGTACCCACCTGATCATCAGAGCTCAGATCAGTGCACACGTAGGTGATTGCTTATACAGTCGTCAAGCCCTGCAGCCTCACTTTCTGGAAACAAAGCAAGGCTGGGAGTTAGTGCGTTGCCTTGGTGCCCTGCTTTTGTCACTGCACTCTAGATAGTGTGAGTAAGTTCTCCTAAGCCTTATCCCCACTGAAAATACAATGCTAGAGGCTAAAGGCTTTTAAATATCCAACCTGGAGCAACCTGGTCTAGTGGGAAGCATCCCTGCCCATGGCAGGGGGGTTGGAACCTGATGATCTTTAAGGTCCCTTCCAACTCTAACCATTCTATGATTCTATCAAATATAAAAGACCCATTAAAGATGCAAGACTCTATGCCTTGTAAAGCTTCTTTTTATTATTATTCTTTTTTGGCTTTGCAGCTAGAGTCATGCAAAGAACTTGAAGGCTTTTCAGTCCTGTGAGGAGTCCTAACTCCCAAGCTTCTGCTGGGGGACTGAGTGGAAATGGCTTAGCTGCAAACTGAAGGCCATTTTCAATTCATGCTTAACACAGTGTTGTGAATGTCACTAAGCAGGAATTAAATTCTCACATTTGAATAGTTTACTTCTTTGAAGAGGCACTTCTTAGTTAATCTTTAAAAGCTTGAGGCCATTTCTTCATGATCGTCTGCTAATGCAAGGACAGTGCTAACAGGTTGCCTCTAAAAGCTTGTCACGTTTATTTATATCCTTGATGGAAGTGAGCACTGCGAAAGCTTCTCTATTAGGGCTGCGATGTAAGAGAAGTGCGTAAGGAACAGCTTTGAAAGAGCTGCATGATCAATCAGGCAGGACAGTTGCAGCACTTCATTCTCTGTGCCTTTTTGGCAAGCACTGGCTACTTGACTTCATGGAGCCACCTTTGCAGCAACAGCAAATGGTTTAGCCTGGATGGAGACAGACAGGTTTGTAGAAGTCATCTGGACATTTTGGGAGAGCATAAGGCTGGAGGTAATGGTCTTGAATTTTCCTCCTCCTGATAGGCAGTGGGCATTCTTTCACTTCAAATGGACAATCTTTGGCCACTGTCCTGTGTTAGACTTGTCCTAATCCAGCGAAGTCTTTCTCGGAAACCAGAACCGGACAGGAAGTGGCTTTCCTGTCTCAGGGACATATTGAATCTCCAAAAAATTTCCTGTCTTAATACAGGATAAAACTAGTCAAAAAGCAGTTGGTTTTCCTCACCTGCCATATAGGGTCTAGGGAGATGTACTTGCCTTAAGTTTAAATCTCATCTAGACTTGAATTCTTTTAATTGAAGAATAAAATCTTAGCTTCCATTTCAAAACAAGATTTTTGGGGCAGGGACTGTATTTTTTTTCCCTCCTGTAAGAAATGGTAAAAGGTTCTGTTTCATCAGGTTTTTTTAATGAGAAACCACACACAGAAGGTTGGTATAAATTTGTCTCCCTGTCTGAAGCTGCAGAGTCAGTGTGACAGTGTATTTTGGGCCAGAAAAGTTCTCAGCCAGCTACTAGTATCTAAATACCTTGTGTGGAATCCAGGACATTTCAGTGGGCTTCTTCTGCAACATGCTTGTGCATGTTAAGTTTGAACATTTCTTCCTGCAAGTTCAGCATCAGATTCTTCAGAGAGAGTGAAGTTCCATAAAGATTACAAAGAATTAGAAGTCCTGGATGGAGACAGTAGCCTGCAAAAGCAGTGAGTCACCTGTAATCCTCCTCCAACTGCAGTCCTTCAGCAATCTTTGCTTCTTTAACCATTGGCAACCAATTCATTGTTTTACCTCTGGTCATATTCAGTCTGTAGCAAAAGGTACCAATTTCTAGTAGCTCTGTAGAAGACTCAAGATTAGATACTGGTGCAGTTAGGGATATAGGGAAATACAAATATATCTGTCTATAACTGGTTTCTTACTATCTTATATTGTGCAGTGCTGTATCTGGCTGGTGAATGTTCTCACTGTGTGCCTTCAGCTCTGACTTAAGTAGATGACTGGTTCCTTACCTGTCCAAGGCTTTAAGTGATCATTTGATGAAGAAGGATTTCAGCAGGTCTCAAGATCCCTGCACTCTCTCTAATTCTTATATCTTGTTATCCTCACTTTGCTTATTTTCTGGCAGACAAATGTGTTCTTTTTGTATCCTACTGCATACAAATATTTAATTAACATAATGAAGTCATAATACTTCTCAGTCAGAGGTAGCTGTTCTCCCTACCTCTAAATGCAAAGAGTCAGTTTAATAGCAGCTTGAAAACACCCAAAGCCAAGCAGTGACCAGGTCAGTAAGTCCATGCTGGCAGCAGGCACATGTGCAGGAGATGAAGGAGAGGCCATAGCAGCGTGTGTCCATCAGTGCATTTGGCAGCAGCCAAAGCTGCCCCTGCTGAAGAGCAAAATCTTCGTTAAGGCACAAGGCTTTTAAAGAAACAAAGAATTTGGAGCTTCTGAGAAGGTGGCCAGGCTCAAGACCCAAAGCAAAGGAGCTGTGATCACTCACACCAGTATTTCAGGGGGCAAAATGAGTCTGCTGGCTCTGCTGCAGCCCCAGCTGCCCTTCGGACCCGTTTGATGAACCAGCACACTTATCACCACTATGGTGGCAACTGGCATCACAGTGCACTTTCTCTTTTCCAGAAAACAGCGTACTGAAAACTGTAGCTAAAAACTTCTCTCTCTTTTCCTTTTTTTTTTTTTTTTTTTTTTTTTTTTTTTTTTTGAGTGATGCAGTAGGAGCAGTTTGGATGTGTTAAGGCTATGCATTACATTGATGGCTGTATTTCTCATTAAAATGTCTCAGCAAAGGATGGCGAACAGCTTCCTTGGCCTTTTCTCTCCCCAAAAGCATTCAGGCAGGATATTAAAAAGTAGGACATTTTCTAAAAAAAAACCACGGTGTATTTTTATGTAACAATGAGCTTAATTTTCTCTGAGTTATAACCAAAACTTAGTGTATTTATACATGAAAAACATTACCGTGATTATCACAGAAAAGATTGAAAATATATAGCAGTAGAGAGGAAGCGTTGGAGAAAAAAAAGCCTTCAGCATTATCTTCCTGGTGCACTCTTGGGTTTTTTGATCATAAGAACTTTCCCAGTCAAAAGCAGGTGTTTCCTGTTAAACGTATATATGCCAATTCATTAACTTGGCAGCAGGTGAACGAGATCTGTGTTTGGAGAATGAGTTGCCAGTTCACTAATTAATCTGTTGGTTTTACCAGAACACAATATCCTTGACAGCGACTTAGAAGAATGGTAGCTCTTTTTGGGACAATCTGTTCTGTGCTGCAGATGTCATAAAAAGAGAAAATAAACCCAAAAGGGAAAAGACAATGTAGAGAGAGAAACCCACAGTCATTGAGGACTAAGAGGCAAGTATATGGAAATAAGTTTCATCATTCCTATTTGTCATTTTTATGCGTAGTTTTGAAGGAAAACTAATTAAAGTAATTGAAGTTATTTCTCTTGGTCTGACATCCATTAAAATCCCCTTGAATATGTAATGAATGTGGTTAATATAACAAAAAATCTAAACTGAGAAGGAGGGGGCTTTTTTATCTTAGCATAGCAGCTATGACTTCACCCTGCTGCTGTGTGTTCAAGCATATATTTTGTAAATGTAATAGTGTGAATGCAATATATTTTTGTTATGGTTCTGACTGTAAAATATAGTGTCTTACCTTATCAGAGAAGGAAAAGTGAGGCTGTTTCGCTCTTCAGGATTGCTGGGCACTTTTTAAAATCGGTAAACATAATTAAGGGCTCTCTTATAACAGGGTGTATCTAGCTGTTAAAGTGTGAAGAACAATCTCCATGTGCAGGTGTACGCATACGTGTGCACACACTTGAATGAATTTGGTGTTATGGCAAATTAGCTGCAGCTTCTGATTTGGAGATGGAAAAGCTGTTTGTCAAGCAAAGAGGTAGAACAGCGCAGGCATATGCTCACTTTTTTCAAACTCAGCTGGCAGAGGTTTTCTCTACTAATGAGAAAGCAGCTCATTTTTGTTCTTTCAGCTGTTATTTGGAATAAGATCTTGTTCTGGGTAATCCTGATTAATACCAGGTAGAGTTTTCCTTTAAGATCTGGAGAGCATCCCTAGCTTATTACTTGCAAAAATAACTGGTTGATGGTCATTAGCTTTCACACAAGCTCACTTGATCCAGCTTCTTCTTTTTCTTTAAGCTTTTTGTTGTTTGGTTTTTTTTTTTTCTTTATCCGATAGAATTCCAGAATGTCATTTTATCTAGAGAGTGATGTAAGGGAGGAAAAGCAAGTGAATGTAGCATCACAAAGTATTGCCCTTTTTTCCATCTGTGTGCTCTAATGCTGAATGTCAGAGCACCAGCACCTCTCTTGCTTCTCTTCCTGTCCTTTTTGCAGTAGTTTATTTCTAGTGGTGTTAATGAAACCCTGTTTAAATAGGTGAACTAAAGGAATAGAAAGATTAACATTGCAAGTACGTAATAACTAGCAATCAGTACAGCACATTGCTCCTCAAACAGGGCAGAAATGAGCTGCATGCTTATTCACCAATAATATACTTTTAAAAAAAAACAACCTTAAGACCAGTAACCTCTCGATGTGATATTTGAAAAAGATAAAAATTATGATACTGATTGTTTGTATTTGCTGCCATGTGTGAACAATATCCACTCAATAAGAGCTCTACTGTTGTACGTGGATGTAAAGTGTCTGTGAAAATTAAGCATCAGGACAACGCTGCTTCCAGCAAATATTTTAATAAAAGTGACTTAAGAGAATGAGAACAGCTGGAGTAATTTATCCTTCTATAATCCTTTCAAATCCACATAATTTCTGTTCAGTGAGGCAATTTAACTACCAGTATTCTAGGAAGTTTTACAGTCACACAATTGAGTAGGTGCAGTAATATTTATCAGTTGCCTTAATTTATTATAAACAGAATTCTCCAGATCTGCTTCAGGCCTCCTGTCTGACACAAGAACTTTTGGAAATAGAACACTGGGATTCAGCTTTCTAGCTGATCTTTTCTCAGAAGCCAGTCTCATGTATTTAATGCAAAAGCCACATTAAATTATATTGATTTGGTCAAACAAACTTAGGCAATAAACATTGATTGTGAAGATCCTCTCATTATTGAGGAAAATAGTCTTTACTAAGTTTGATTTAAATTATTTTAAAGCAATGTTCTTAAAAGTGCCTGAGCACTACCTTTCAAAATCAAATTATGCGTTTTAAATAAGCTAAATAGTACACTTCTTTTCCATACTAAATTAAGAAATAGCAGCATTTGCCTCCTAGGAGATAGATGAACAGGTTGTATTTTGACATATTTATAAAATATCACTGAAACAAAACTTCTCCTTGAAATTATGAAAAAGCTTCAGATGTTTTTTAAGAAAATTTGAGCAATATGCAAAGAACGCAAATATCATCTAATAATATTATTGTGAGCCCTTAGATAATGTTGTGAAGTCTGAATACTGTTTATATTTAAACTGTCTTCTAATCCCCTTTGTTACTTTATTGCTTACATAATTTTAATGTTACTGTCTCCAGAGGTCTCTACAGTGAGAGGAGGGCTTGCTTATCTTCATGATTTTGAGATCATCTTTTTCTACCTGCTAGAAACATCTTATAATTGTAATGTAGTGATAAGCAGAGCCCAGGTGTTAAAAATGGTGTGGTTTTTTGTTGTTTAGCATCTTGTAATCCACTAGGAGTAGGACAGATACTTTTTACCACTAGGAAGAGGTCATGAGATTTTAGATTTTTCATAGCTTCAAGGTTAAAATGATGTTTGGGCATTGCTCCTGATCTGAATCTAGAAAGATTACTGCACCTATGCAAGTCATAAGACAGACTGTGTGAAGTAAACAAAGATTTTACTTTGTGTCAACACTCAGAGCTTTGTTTTCTTCCCAAACAAATATTAATGCAATGACAGTAGAAGACATGGTGTTTAGGGGGATTTTCAGTAGCACCAAAGAACCTGTCAGCACCTTTGGATCCCTAAGACTTTCAGAAAGTCTGGTCCATACTGAATCTTCTAGCAGCAGGCTCTGACAGGTTTTGCTTGTAGATGAGAAGAGGAAGACTTCACATTGTATTTCTAAGTTTCAGCTACTTTAAAGAAAATCTTCCTGCATATCTCCTAAGAAAATGAAACCTGAAAATTAGTTAGGACAAAACTTACTCGTTTTCATGCTCAAAATAAAAAATACTTTCATTTGTGGTAGAAAAGGACTTAAAGTAGAGCAGGAGTTCACTCATACTTCTGTCACAGTATTATTATCTGCCTTATTTATAAAACTTGAATTGATGTCTACAGCTACAGTTCTTACTTATTCCATTTCTACACTCGTATAAAATCATCACCTTTTAACTTACTAAACTTCACAGCATGATTCAGTAATGCAATATTTCTAATATAAATTATTTTAATGAATTACAAAAAAACCAGATATTCAGGAAAGTCAGTGGTTCTTATTAAGTATTAAACAAGTTTGTTTAAAAAGCAAAATGCATTAAAGTGTAATTTGCACACTAAAAGTTCCTTTGAAACAAATTCCTTAATCTCCATCCAATCATGGATGCAACTATTAAAAATAACTTCCTTTGAGTGTTGGGACTGTATCTTTCCTTTTACCAGCTGTGCCCCAGCTGCCCAGTCAAACCCTACCGTGCACCGTACCATTTAGACCAGTATATGTAGCTTTCTACTGTTTTTGCTCCACTGGCATCTTCAATCCTAAGTCTGAATTGCTGCTCCTTTATGTCCCCTTCCACTGCTGTATTAAAGTCTTCTGCTGCTTCTTTACACCTTGTTCCTGCACCTCCTCTTTCCCCTTCCAAGATCCCTCGCATCTACCCTGGAAGCAAATTTCGGTAAGAGTCTGCCAGCAGATGTATGTATTATGTATGTTCATTGTCCATTTGGATGCTCTGTCTAAACCTGTGTGATGCTAAGTTTTGCACACAGCAATTGCTCAGTTACTTACAGAATCTGACAGACTTTTGCAGGAAACTCTGTGGGATTAGGAGCGAGCCCTCAGGGAAGCCGGTGGATGTCTTCTGACATGGCGTATTTAAACTGGAATTACTGACACGGTCGTCCTGACAGAGGAGCATTTTATGTTCCCCAAGTCTTTTATTGCTGTGTATGTGGGGTCTGCAAAGCGCTTTGATGTGGGAGCTGTATTTAAGTACCAGGCATTATTGTTTGGAATCTTTTAGGTTAAGAGTTCTTGTGGACATGGGAAGGCTGGTTTTTGTTAAGCTTTCCGTTTTATCTTTTTCACACATGGTCTCCTGCTGCACAGACTTGGCTTAAAATTATAACGATCAGAATTAAGTATTAAAGAGGATTTTGGAAAGGTGACTATCAGCTGTGGGTGGCTGATGAACAATCTGGATTTAGCATGTAAAATCACATGGAGGAGAAATTGGAAGAACTCCTCTTCCTTGCTCTGGGCCTGCATGTCACATGCTAGGCTGCAGAGTCCATCCAAGATTGGGGATGAACTAGTGAACCTGAATCCAGTAAGCTAACAGAAATGACCTCTTTTTCTCAGGAATAGAAAATATAGTATTACATTTTGACTGTTATGTTATTATTGCAATTCTAAGTCTTGAGAAATGATCCGGGGTAGAGATCGTTTTGTACACTTGTGCTATTCATGAAAAGCCCTTTTTCCTTTGCTAAGAACCATCTTTTAGTTCAGTCTGAGTTCCTGGGGCTGTTTGTTTGTGTTGCTGTATTTCTGTGTTCAGCAAATCCTTGAAAGCCTGGAGGTGCTCATTTAGGAGAGTCTGACGGTGATTTCTCCTGCCACCTCCAGAGATCTTTTAAAGTGGAAAGAAAATTGGAAAGATCAGGAAAATAAATGTCTTAATGAAAATTCCAAGAGTTTATTGGAAAGTAAATCTGTGGGGCTTAGTCATCTGTGGAACTATAAAGGAAATGTGACTCTGATTTTCTCCTGTTTTCTCTCTGTTTTTGTGGAAGAAGACATTTTTGCTGGGTGTCTGGGAGGCATATATTACTTTCCTGCTCACTTTCTGTGCTAAGTGGTCATACTGAGTACTAATGGTAAAAAAGACATGGAGCAAGCATGAATACGTGCAGAATGATCTTATGAGGCTTCAGTGGCATAGCAATAAAATGGCAGATGAAATGTGGTTCACTTATACGTTACTATAGTTCACGTACACGTTAGCTGTATGTTGACAGAGGAGAGGGAGGGAACAAAATCTGTTCTTCATATCTCTGAGCTGACTATTACTGTGCGGGAGAGAACCTGGCATTATCTCAATGATAGTACAAAGGAAATATTAGCTCAGCAGTAGAAAAAACCAAACACAAGCATTGTCCGTTCTTGAGAATGCCATTTTCCCATGGTACAAGGCTGTGCTGGGCACACATCGTGACAGATGCAAACTTGTCTATGACTTGATATGGAAGTAACTGTAAAAAGCTCCAAAAGTCGCATCTGGCTTGGAGACTCATCCAGTTCTAGGTTGGGTTTCTGCAGTGCTTGAGTGTACCATATACAAGTTCATAAATGCATGGCATATAAGCATTTATCAGCCATAAGCACAATACTTAAGCATATATGGATTTATTGCATATCTCTGAGTCAGCATAGCAGACTTCTGTCTGCACAATATGGAAAGTAGCTTTTGCCCTTCTGCTCTCCCTGCTCTGACACTGTGTTATTTTGCACCCGTTTTTCTCATTGATTTTGACATGACAGCTTTCCTGGATGGTCCTGCTTTTCAGGCAGTTGTTCCACTTGTGGTGTCTGCTCTACAGACCGTTCCACCTGCATTTGTTCCTATCCCTGTCACAACTTGGGCCTTTTACGGATTGTTACTTTATTTGGACTTCCTTCTTCTGCTTTACCCTGCCATGTTTGTCAGTCCTGGATGGGGCTTCCTTTACACCCCTCTGTACTCAGATACAGGCAGCCCTCTGGTACTTGTATTCAGGCCACCGTTGAGCTCTGCAGTCCCTGCAGCCTTCCCCTTGTATGAGAAAGCATGTAGCAGCACTTGGCAGGTTTTGGAGAAGAACAGCATGGATGATGAAAAGGTGTGAGAGTTTCTGTGTACAGAAGGGTCATGCAGCAATTTGGTAGCTGTAAGGTAACCAAGTACTTAAGTGAAAAAGTTGATAGATGGAGGAATTATAGCAAAGTTTGTTCAAGTCAAATTTACAGATTCAGAGTGGACACAAGTGTTACTTCTGTTTTCTAAATGCTTTTTGTGAAATTAGGAGTAGAAGATGTAACACTTTACAGGAGTAGGGCACTTACTTGTTGAACAGTTTTATTTTACAGAAGTGTTTTGATCTGTCTATGCAAAATTGTGTCTGCATTTTTTCACTGAAGTGTGTTAAAAGTTCTGTTAATTTTCCTGTCCTGTACTTGAACTATTTTAGTGGAGACATACATCATTTTAAGTGTTTCTGTTTATTAACATATTTAATGTACCCCTTTTCTCAGATGGGAAGATGTGGGGGATAGTTTGGGGGTCAAGGGACAGGGATTATGAGAGAAGGTCGTGTCATGTATTCATAGATGTGAAGTCCCCAATAACAATACCAAGTAAATGGTATATTTCCAGGGTGAGGTAGGCAATATTTCAGGTACTTTCAAGCCAAGTCCCCCAGATCATTGAGTGCTTCTAAATTCTGCCTGAGTGGCTGTCACCATACAGCAGAGAGCATCAGGCCCTGGGAACCCTGTCTGTTATGGTTGGTGGCAAAATCACCACTGATATTAAATTTAGATTTAAATGTCTGGATCTTTTTTTCTCAAGTAAACCCATTTTCTACAAAGACTACATTACTTAAATCTGATCCTTATTATGTCTGTGTGAAAATTTTAGTAGGAGCTTATCCTTATCACTAGGAGCTGATACATTAAACCTTACATTTATTGCAATCAGCCTTGTTTCTTTCATATACGCTTTCATAGCCTTAGAAAACACGATCAAGGTGGTGTTCTTAAGAAATCCTCTCTAAGCAGTGAGGCCGTCTCACAAAAATCTAATTTGGGATAAGCTGCATACTGAATTTTTCACAGCCTATGTTCAATACGCTTGCTTCTCTGTACTGGGCTGAAGATCTATTGCCTGACTCCAAAAATGAGTCCAAGTTTTGTCACAGCAATTCTCTGCAGGAAGCGGCTGTTTTCAGCTATTGAGCTGCATCAACTTGTGTAGTGGCAGCCGTGCCTTTTATCACATAAACAGTTCAGTGCACAGTGCCTTTTATTCTGTGTCATGCTGCAAAACAAAACGAAAGAAAAAATCTAAAGGAGCCAAAAGCTATTTTAGACTTGACAGCAGCATATAATAAACTGTGCTTCCTGGAGGAAAATTACTGATGTTTCCCTCTTGGTGTAAGGGGCAGAGGCTAGTTGGAGTGAGAGCCACCCAGTCCGCTGCATTTATGAGAGGATGCCAAACTTCTCAAGGACTAATGACTTCCTAATATCTAGAGTTAGTCTGGGATTTCTTTGGAGGACCCTTTTTCAAAGAGGGAAAATCCACAAAGGGATTTCTGTCCAGCTGTCCGTATTCTCGGTTCATACACCTGGGGCCACACCGATGCAGAGGGCACCTTTGCACGTTCCGGGGTCCCACAGGCTGTACCAGTAGGACATCTCACATAAATCCATGTTTTATACCAGTTCTGTAAAACTCTTCCTTGGATTGAAAAAGCATGTAATGGCAGAAATACTCTTGTAACTTCTACTGGCAAAATTATGTAGAACAGGGATTGAACCTTATTGTAGTGTTACCTGATATGCACAGTTTAGTTGTAAGGGACACATAGCTTTGCTTGGACTTTTGATATATCTTGTTGCTTTATGCTGAACAGTAAAATCCCAGACCCTATGGAGCAGCTGGGATCAAAGGCCTTTCCTAGGATCATCAAGATTATTCTCTTGTTCATCCTTTCCAATGAGCCTGATGGTGACGTCATGGAGCTCTGTGCACATCCCTGTGTGAGCTAATCTGTTTGATGAGATGCAGATTCACAAACCTGTGTTGTACTGGCAGCATGTTAGACAAAACTGCTCAAAATTGTCCCAAAACACCTATCCTTATAAACCTGCTTTATTTCTAATGGCCATTCCTGAAGAGAGCAAGCATGGTTTCTTCTCCTAATGTCATTTGAATCTGCTTTGGCCGAATTCAACGTTGCAGTAGGTTGCCAGGTTTCTGAGGAGTAAATCATGGCAATTGGCGGGTGTATCTTCTTTTTGTCCTGTATTGTATCCTGTATCAAACCTAAACATTTGAAAAGCTTTGTGATTCCAGTTGCTTTACAAATAACAAAGGAAAACAGAAGCAGAGAGAGAAGCAGCAGCAGGTCAGTAGCAGAACTGGGCATAGATCTTGGCTCTCATGCCTGCTCTCAGTCAGTAGCAGTGCAGCATTCATTCCTCCCTATGATGTGCTTTTCCACAGCCTTGCTTGGACACCAAGTTCTTTGAGGCTTCTGAATGGAGCACAGACAGAAGAGCCAGAAGTGATCATGAAGCAGAAACACAGTAGTGTTAGAAGATCTTTTCACTGAATTGGTCTCTGTGTTTCTTGAGCTGAAAGTGAAGTCTTTACCGATAGCAGTGCATGAAATATCCACTGTATTGCATATAGAAGGGGTTGCCATGAATTAGGCATGTCTCAGTTTGTTTGACCCATGACAAGTTTAGAAAGGTCAAGTCCTTGTTTAAAAAGTCATGATCGCTCACTGACATGAAGGTGTCTTCTTTATATTGCATGAACATCGCTGATCTGTCTCTCAGGGAAGCTGGCCTCCTACATTACAGTCAAATACACAAGCTTTATCTCGTGCTTCTTTTTTAACAAGCATTATTGCTGATAAGAGGTTGTGGGACTGGGACAGGAGAAACTATGAGAGTCAATATTTGCCTTTTTTCACAGTCTGGAGGAAATGGCTCTTTCTGTGCCGTCCCCCTTTTTTCCTCCAGATCACTTGTCTTAGTGTACACGTCTGTCATGCATAGGTTAGGAGTCCTTTATGACGCTTTTGTCTTTATTTGTGGGTTTTTTCCTTCCTCTGAAAATCTGCCCTTGCCTTTACTGCCTACTGCCCAGGTAAAGTGGAGTAGTGAGATGTCCTCTGCGTGGCCTGTGCTACATTAGATATCTATAATTTCATTTCAGTGCATGCAAAGTATATAAAGCTGCTCTAGAGCTCTCCTACAGTAACCTTCCTGTACTTCTGTTACAATAGCAAGTGCTGACCCATCAGTTCTTCTAAAACTTGAGACCATGGCAGTGCTGTGCTTAGCTGAGGACACACATTTTGTGAGCATTTTAGTTACTGAAGTTAATTACATCAAGACCCTGTATTACATGTCGTACTTTGCCAAATTTGCACTGGTTTTGAAAGATGACACAAGTTACTTCCATGACAATTTATAGATGGTTTGAAGTTAATGTATAATCTCATTAGATCTCCATTAATCAAAGATAGTGCTTGTTTTTTAAGAAGACATTAACATTTACTCAACACTTTTTACAGAGTGTTTCTACCGTCATGCGAGTTCTGCAGGAGTGATTTCATTAATAATTCAATTCAGCTTTATGTACTGCTGCCTTCATTAAAGAAGTTGGCTACTGACAGCACTTGTATTTAGTGTTCTGTTAAGCTTGATTGAAATACAAGATTAGGTCCACTTATACCTCCAAGAGGGAAGACAATAAAAGTTTTCTGCATTAGTAAGATTACGGCTATAAATAAGCTGCCGGTCAACCTCTACCAACCCTTCACTACCAACCTCTGCAGCTCTTCACTGTGGACTAACTCAAGTCTCACTCTGAAACAAAATTGGCAAAATTAGTTTTGAAAAAAGACTCAAAACACTTACCAGGTAGAGGCCACCCTAGTTAGTAGTAACTGCAATTTACAAATATATCATTTTGGGGGGCATCTTTTGGGGGTGTCAAATGACCTTCGGTATCCATTCTGCATGGGATACATGTAGGCGCAAAGAGGTGAAGGTAGTGAGCATCCCTGCTGAGGCACACGCATGAGCAGTGGGGGCAGTTTATGTTGAGATATAAGCTTTGTTTGCTTTTACTTGTAAGACTAAGAATAACCAACTCAGATTTGAAAAAAGAAATACTGTTAACAGTTTTTGTTTTTTTTCCTGTCGCCTTTGCTAAAAAATAAGTATAGTTTAACAAGAGTGTACTCTCTCAGAGTCTCTCATAACATACTTGATTAAGACTGTTTGTTGTCTAATGGGCCCAATCTTTGCCCATTTTCTAGCTGGACTATTAGATCAGTACTGCTGAGTTGAGAAGCCTCTTGTGACTTCTTTTTTTTAAGTGAAAATTGAATATGTTCAAATCTATGAGTTTGACTCTTGCTTCCCATGTTTCCCTAGTTCGATTCGCACTCTTCTGCTGATATTTCTTCCTTCTTACTGAAAATTCCCTTGATCACTTTAGCGCTTTGATCTTTACTTTTTCAGTCTTTGTCTAGAGTGATGCTAACACATTTGAGTCACCTGTCTACTTCTGTCCTTCTCTGTACTTGTATTTATTCTGTTTTTAGGCTTCCAATAGCAAATCAAAATGGAGATGTGCCATAGCCTGTCAATTATTTCACCCAACAATTATAACATCTGTTGCAGTTTTGGTTAGGATTTAAAACAAATTAAGCTACATCACTCTCTAAAGAAAAAATAATCATTTATTATTTTAAAGCCATAGAAGGTACAGAGGCTTCAGCAAAAAGGAAGGTAGAGATGTTAGTAAATTGGTAATGACCTTAGTCCATCTGCCAGGGTAATTTTCCTGCCTTAGTAATTGAAATGTATTCAAATGCAATTTAAAGGTCATCAAGGATGCAAGTTGAAGACTTAAGCAGAGTTTCTGATCAAAACATTAGTATGATGTTTGACTTTTCCTTTATGAACGGCTGAGGGATTCTGCCAAATGATGCATTTCTCTTGTTTAATCAGGCTTCTTTGTAACGATAAACTTTGCAGCCGAGCTGTTCACTTGAGTCCAGTGCTCCCTGAAACACCAAAGGACAGAGGAAGGTCTTTTATCCACAGGTATCTTGCAGTTCTGCATAAAAGTAAACATTGAGACAAATGCCAATGCAAAATAGTTCTTCAAAGGGGAAGCAGAGGGTCATCGGAGCAGCCGTGGCACATAGGAATACAGCGTGCACAGACATGAAGGATGCTGACACTTGTGTTGTAAAATTCAGTCTGAAAAGAAGGACTTTCAAAATCTTTACTTGGTGTGGTAATTTCCATTCAAGAGCTCTGTTGAAAGAAATTAGTAAAGTAATATGTGATGCCTGGACAACCAGGTTGTGCCTTCAAGATTTCCAACAAGGGTTAAGAATCAATGAAATACATGCATACTGTTATCTTATTCTCCATTTTCCTGAGCAGAAACCAGCTGCATTAAATGACCATGCATAAATTTTTGAGAAGTTCTTCCATTTCATCCAGAATCTGTAGCTCAGCATGAGGAATTAATTTTTAGTAATAATTCGTGTAGATCCAGTAGAGATCGAACTGAAAATAAAGGGGAAGAGGAGAAGATGAACCCTCTATCCTCTCTATTAGGTATCCTAGTTATTGCCGAAGAAATTTGTGTTAATATCCTTGTCAATATTGCTTTCAGAAGAAAAATACCATATTTCAGCAGGGAGAGCCATATTCTCCATCTCTCCCCTCAAAAATGGCAACGTGTCAGATCTTATCTAGATAATCAATGAAAATGATGGACACCTTGACATCTTCATTTGGCAATACATTTTCATCAACACACCAAGGGTTGCCAACGTACCTTTATCTTTGGCAATCCTAACTAAAATGAAGTCACATTTCTTATGCCATGCTGAACCTATTAGCTGCATAGCCCATTTATTAACCATAATGGTGACATGAGGAATGATGCCAGCAGATGAAGGGGGGCTTTGATCTATCACCTGGGAGCTGTTCCCCATGTCTCATTCTTCCCAGGGCATGCTCCATCCTGTGCCTTGTGTGTCCACTTGTTCGGGCTTTGTGCTGCTCTGCAAGCCCAGAGTTCCATCCTGCTTCAACGCTGGCTTTGATGGGCCAGTCCTCTGTAACCACTGTCTTCTCTTCTTCAGGTGGGTTACTTCTCCACCTTGGTGTTTTCATTTTTAAATGGGGATATAAGAAAGCGTTGTTTTGACATGCAATGATTGTAGACAAAGATGTCTGAGCGTGGTCTCGGCCTGCTTGAGATGCAGCATTCATTAATTAGCCCGCAAATTATATTTAATCTGACTAATCTGTGCAGTCACAGCATCGCACATGAACTGTGATCTCAAATAATACAAATCAGATCCAGCTCTGATCCTCTGAGCTAGTGTGATGGCGCCTAAGTTAATTAATTATTCTAGTTGTGCAGCTGACCCCATGAAGAAAGGCAGCAAGCACCACGCACGCTCTGGAGAGGTTTGCAGAGATGATTGTTTAGCAGGGACTGTACATATGGAAATTTGTTCTCATTTCTTCCTTTGTGCTACCCCATTTACAAATGGAAATGACTGCTTTGTAGCCAGTTCTCATTATATGAGATGTAAAATTAGCATTAGGAGAAATCCCTCGGTAGCTGGGGCTGAAGCCTAGTCTCAGGCTGCAGCTGCACTGGAAGGGGGAGCAGGGAGGCAGCAAGGCTGGCAGGACCCTGCACTGGCCAAAATACCTCAGCAAGAGGCAGAGACACTCTGATGGAGTCAACCAGGGTCGGCCAAGGGGGTCGAACTTGGCTAGGCAAGCTAGTGGTGATGAGGCCTGGGCAAGGTGGAGCTGGGAAGTCAAGTCACAATCAGGCACGGTGGCATATAGTATATGCATAAACAGTACTTTTATGCAGTTAAATACAGGGGCAATGTGTAGGCCTTGCTAAATCTGGTGAGGGCAATGAGAACCTGCTGGAGCTTTCAAGTCCCTGACACCCATTCAGGTGGATCTTCTGGCGTGGGAGTCAAATCCACCCCTTCAGGGCTCACACTGTGTACTTGGGACAGGGTTGTACAGCTAAATTCAATTGATCTGGTCCTGCCTTACATCAATAGCAAAGATGGTCAAGGCTGTGAATTGCTGAAGTGTCACTTCATTGCACACCTGGGCAGGGGACAAGAAACTAGTTGAACATTACAGAGTTGATGTATATAAATGGGTCCCTAGTTTCCTCCAGAGAGGTGCATATGTGTGTAGGTTTTGAGCAAGATGTGTATATTAACGCTATAAGGAGTTTATTAGAGGTTTGATTACATTGACTAGCAGAGCACAGGTGGGACAGGGGGTATAACAGCTCATGCTCCTTGCTAATTGTAGTGGGCCAGGGAAGCACATGGAAAGTTTATATCTCATTGCACTAAGCTACACTTTAAGCAAGACAATTTAAATATAGGCACTAACTTTCTTGCAAAGCATGGTAATACTGTATTACTTGGTTATAGTTTGATGTAATAATGTAAAGGAGATGGTGGGTTTTGTTTTTTTTTCTTCTGCTAAAGATATTTTAAAAAAAAAAAAGGATTTTTTTTTTTTTAAATCTTTTTGTAGACATAGGATTGTTCCTGTATATACTTTGCTTCACCAGTGCAGCCATCCTTAGCTGAAAGGAACATTGTGAGTGATCCCATTCAGCATCAGTTCAGGAAGCTTTCTTAAACCAGGAAAGCAAGGAGAGCAGCTAAGCTGTTATAACAGCACGTCAGTCTTTCCACGTGCCTCCCTCTGAGCCAGCTACACTTGCGATTCACACAGAAAGCAGGGAATAAGGTATTTCCTCCCCTAACTCACTAGATATACTCTTGAAATCCAGAATGGGTTTTTTGAGACTATACAAGTAAATTGTCTAATTTTGACCTTGAAGTCAATTAAATACTGCTATCTTTCAAGTAATTTTAAGTTATTGTTTTCTCTTTTAAAAAAAATAAGTTATCTTACCCACAAGCTATCTGTATTTAATCTGTATTTTACTGATAATTTTTCTATTTAGTTGCTATCACTATGGGCTGCAGCAGGGTCAGATTAGCTTGTTTTATTACCAAGTGGTCAACCATGGTCAACTCTATATGGCCCTTTTCCCACAGATAACTTGCACCACTGCATTTTGTGTGATATGCTGCCAGTCTGATGGGGATTGATCATTGCCAGCATTTTCTGGTGTCTGATGGCCACCTTCAGGCACCACTGTCCTTCCAGGGCTGCCTGCCTTAATTCTGCATCAGCTCTTTTCTTTGCCCTTTGGTGACACTGTGAAAACAAGACACAAATGGAAGGGGAGTAACTTCATCCAGCCTGAGACCAGCAGCGTTGAAAATGGCTCAGTCCCAAATCGATTGCTATGGCTCGGTAAGCGATTGCAAGATCGCCTTGTTACCTTATCTACACGCTTCCTTCCTGCAAGATGTTTGGATTTCTCTTAAGTGAGAACTCAGTTCAGTGGCCTTGCTTGTAGTCCCAGCTTTACACTGATACAGCAATTATCCCAAGTTCCTGTAAATTACCGATGTGCTCTCAGTTCTTCTCTCACCGCATTAAGCTCTAAAAGGTAATATAATTTTTATTACGCAGAGCATTTCAGGTTCAAGAGCTCTGTGATAAGAAGTTGCAGCTTGTTTATTGCTAGCGTAGCTGGTTGTAAAATTTGTTGTTAAATTTGTCATGCTGTCTGCTTTTTTTCTTATTCTTAGTGCTGTGAAGGGATAAGACAGTGCCATAGAATTGCTGCAACGGTGTGGGAACCTAAGTGGAGGAAGACAAGGAAAAATTTGTAGATTAAAAAGTGTGTTGCAGGTAGGAAAGGAGCTGTGAATAATTCATTCTTAAATAATTCTTCACATTTAAAAATGAATTATGTTATGGTCATTTAAGCATCTTATATTCATGACCATTCCAGAGTATCTTACCCAGAAATTGGGTTGGGGAAATTAGTTATAGTACTTCACATTTTTTACCTAAATGTTTGCTTGCTGGTGATTGATGATACCTGTCTGAATCTCTGGTTAAAATCCTCTGCTTTAGAACGTATGTAGCCTTAATTTTCAGGAATTCCCTAGCACTGAAGGGCTACAGAAGGAGCTGTGTTGTGTACAAAAAGGCTGACATACAAACCTAAATCCAAGAACCCAAATTTCATTGATATAGAAACCTTCCTGAAATTCAAGTTCTAGTAGAGGGAAAGTTAATTCAACCTTCTGCTTAGCACATCTTTCCATATATAATAAGGGTATCTCTCTGCCCACTGAGAGACAGACACTCACCTTGGGATCCTGCCAGGCTGCAGCGGAACGTTCCCAGCTCTGCCTTTGGGACATTCATGTTCTTCTGTGGAGTCAGCTCTTTTTTCTCCTGTTTCCTCTTGCAGCTACAATGAAAGGAGGCTCGTGGCTCTGATGCTTTGATTTGCGTCTATAATGCTCTCTGCAAATAATTAGAAACGGAAAATGCTGTAAAATCTTCACAAGTGTTATCTTTCTGTGATTGTTCAAGCCATATTTAACGGGAGGTTGTGATGGGAATAGCTGAGTAGACATTTAATGGTAAGGATAGTGCTGTCCTTATGCAAACCAAGCCAGATATATTATTAAAACATCTTTTCTTTGCATAACAAGAAGAGATGGCCCTTTTGCCTTGCTTCCGGGTGAAGATGCATGTTTATTTACAATAATGCTTTCAAAAGCTTTTGTCTCTATTCTAAAATTAAATGAACAAACAGAGATTTCATGATTTGCGGGCTTTGATTTCATATTAGCTGTGTGCAGCTGCCAACTGAAGACCTGGGAGGAGAAGGAAGGCTGCTTCTGATTTACAGTTTCACCCCTTCTTAATCTGAAAACTAAAGCTGTTTGTTTTGGTTTTCTTTTCCTTTCCTATTAGCAGTTGTGGCAGAAAGCCACCGCCAAGCAATTTTAAGCAATATTCCTTACTGTTAATTCAACAGTATGCAGTATCACAAACATGGTTCATTTTATTTTGGTTGAATTACTCCAGAGTCAACTTGATTTACGTGAGACCAGGATTACTGCCCAAAATGTCAGGCTTTTTTACACTAACTCACTCTGCTGAAAAAACTAGTTGAGGGTGAAGCTTTATTTTAAAACATGAAGCAGAAGGCATAACTCGTATGATTCCTTTATGCTTTATACAATGTTTAGAAGTAAAAATATTTAAGGTAGAATTATGGTCAGATTATACTACCAAAAAAAACTCCCAAGAAATATAGAGTGAAGTTATCAGCATCATCCTGCTCTATGTTGCATCCTTCCTGTGACATATACAGGGAAAATAATGCTTCTAATCTACAGCATCTGGAGACCTGCTGGTGTCATGGTTAAGTAGCAATAAATGAGGTTCAGACAAAATGGAAAATCCATGCAGATAGGCATATCCTGTTTGGGTATCTACATCCTCAGAGCATATACCAGCATTTGTAAATATCACAGCAGTTGGGGTTTTTTTACCTTCTTTCATGTACGTACTTAATGCAATGTAAATAGTTCTGGCATCATCATTGAATTGTGTTGAGGAGCGCTTTATAAAAGCTATAGGATAGGCCTATCTTTTCAGCTCTACCTATGGAACTGTTTATTTGCAGCTTATGTAATTAGTAGGAAAAAGTAGGTTCAACCCTAACATAGGTTGAATTGCTTTCTTGTTGTTTAAGAAAGTCCTTGTCAGCATACAACTTCCTTCAGTGCTGTCAAGCATAAAAGTAAAAAAAATTTAGTTATGGTAAAGTGTGGTACCTTGCACAGTAAGAACACAGAAAAGCCACCACTTTTGTGACCTCTATTTGCTAAATAAAACCTGTTTGCATTATGAAAACAGGCTTTCTGCTCTCAGTAATGCCGATCTGGGTGAGTTGCGGTCATCCTGCACTGCAGGTGATGGTCTTTGACTGTAATCTATCCATTTTCAGTTTTCCAGCAGTGATAAGGACTCCTTAGAAAGCCACAGATGTACATGTTCTCCAGGATGGTATAATTTAAATTCACATAAGTAGACTACTCTGTTGTATATTTGTTAATGTCTTTAGCTGGAAACCACTTCGTGTCTACTGCGGAGGAAGCTTTTGCGGTTACTGCCAGTGCATCTGGCTGAGGTTGAGGTCTAGACCTGGCAGCTAAGGATTTCATCCTTTTCTGTCTTGTTTACAGATGCTGCATAGGACAGCTTTTGGGTTATCCTTACAGCATTGCCCTGTTTTTTCTTTAAAATACCTCCTATCGTACAGTAATACTTTTTCTGAATATTTGGACCTCGCCCACACTTGAAGATTAAATATCTTCAACATGTGGAATTCTATAGCAATGGTTTAGTTCAGCCTGGAGTCCCTTGGCTGAATTGCTCTGCTCCCAGGCTACGCAGTGGTTGGAGGGGAAAGATGTAGGACCTGTTTGCTGGGGGCTAATAATGGCATCTTGAATATACAGACCCTGTGCTGCTTTACATGGGCTGGGAGGATGGAGATGCCCAGCTGGGACTTCGAGGGCTGTGTGCTTGCTGGCAGAATTTAGTGCTTATTCTTTGCAATGTGGATGCTGAAAGTAACAGCAAGAAGAAAAAACAACAACCCTGCCATGGCTCAGGTTAGGGTTTTGCTTGCCATATGTATTATTTGAAACTGAAATGTACGGTATCTTACCTTACCATCCTTGCAGTTATCCCTGACTGAATGGCTGGAGGTGAGTTCGTAGACTTGGTTTGAGTGCTCCTACATAACAGCCAAGAAACCAGTTAAGTGGAAGGGAAATTCTCTTTTTTTCCAGGCAGCAGCAGAATTTTACCCACCATAGCTGAACTGGAAGCATGCAAAAATAAAATGCTTATGAGGAAAAGCTCCTACAAAAGGATACAGACTGTTCACAGACAGTAATGCCTAAGTTAGCCACTAATTCAACCACAGTTGAATTTAAGCACTTGAATAATACAAATGAGTAGATTCTTCATTTTAAATTTTTAACCCAGAAACTGGAATCCTTCATTAGCCTTTAGGCTAAGATTTCATGTATTAACTGTTCTGCTGGATTTTAAGAGGACCAGCTACAGCGAGTAATGCACACAATTATATTTGAAGAACCTATCCTCAGATATAGAGTATTAAAAAGAAAAAAAACAAAAAAACAAGAGAACTTGGTCACCAGCATCAGGAGATTAGAACAAATTTAAATAATGAGAAGGCTGCTTCCCTGACCAAAGTTTTTTGTATAGCACTTGATGCACATAGAAAAAAATTTCTTTTAATAGCACTGTGCAAGAAAATACAGGCTGATGAAAAACTACATTTCTAGTCAAATTCTCTAGGTGGTATAGAGCTTGAAGAGCAGTGGGAGGATAAACTGGGGTAAAAGAAAATAAATCTTTAAATCACGTTTAGACCACTGCCAAATCTGGTCTGTGCAAGCAGAGCATAGAGAGATCAGTGGAGATAGGGCAGATGTGATAGGGATGGGGTACAGCTGGGTGATTTAGATACGTTGATAAATCTCCTGTCAATCTAATATCTTGCTGTTGCTACAGTAGAGCAAATAATTTAGATATGCTGCAGCCACACAGAAGGGAAATGGCATGTCTTCCTTTAACATTTTACATTTTTATTCTTCTCTGCTTTGTGGCCCTACATGGTACTGCAGTAAGTTTACTTTATCGCAGAGCGAGTATAATTCAACATATATGAGAGTTTTTCCCAGCTTCCCACCAGCTCTGCTTGCATCTTCCTATCTCTAAATTTTGTTCTTAGGATGAGCTATAATACAGAAGTGCTTAGGGCAAAGCTGCCAGTGGCTAGTAAACCACTCCAGAGCTTGCTGAGGGTGAGTCCAGCAACCTGAGACAATGACAGAATTTAATTAGAAACTGAAAAAAGAGCAGGCAGGGAAAAGGGAATGAACTCCAGCAGAAAGAGAGAAGTCCCTTTCATTTTTCCCTTCACTGAAACGCTGAGCTTGGTCTGTTGGAAGAAGAACAGTACGTGTGAAAAGATAACACAATGACTGTTAGTTTCTGTTCGTCTGTGCAGATGCAGCACACGCTGTAAGGCAGAGCTGCCCAGGCCCAGGATTAGGTAGAGCTGTATGTATCATGTCTATAGCTTACCAAGAAGTTGGAAAACTGGATGCACAACACATGGAGCAATTTTATATAAACCAGTTATATCGCCTCTGGTGGGTTTTGAAGTTATCAGAAGTCTCACATGTGCATGCTGAATACTAACCCACCTGAAAAAATATATAGGGTTTCCTTTTCCAAATGCATAGAGAGTGATGGGGTATCAGACTGCACAGTGTGTGTAGCACATGCTGCTGGACGTGCCCTGATGTAGAGGTCAGCAGGGGTCCACCTGGAAGTGACAAACAGACCTGAAATGAAAATCAGAGAATTCAGACTTCATCCTCTGCTTCAAATGTTGGGCTAGATAATAAGTTTCTTTCAACTGATCTTTAGTTTTGAATGTTATTTTTCCCTAAAATCTGGCAATTTTACCGATCTTGTAAGGATGTTAGTAATTGTAGGTAAGAGAGGTCTTAGCCTCAAATGCTGGTTTGCCTTGGCTTTTTTTTTTTCTACTTAACAAATCAGTGCCTCTGATGTGCTTCATGTGCCTCATTGACATTTTGTTTAAGGATAAAATTCCTTCTATCTAGTCTAAATCTTTTAGATTAAAACCATTGGCCCTTGTCCTATCGCAATAGGCCCTGCTAAGTCTGTAGCCATCTTTCTTATAAGCCCCCTTTAAGTTCTGAATAGTCTGCTACAAGGTCTCCCTGGAGCCTTCTCTTCTCCAGACTGGATGACCCCAACTCTCTCAGCCTGTCCTCATAGAAGAGGTGTTTCCATCTCTCTGATCATTTTTGTGGCCTTCTCTGGACCCACTTTATCAGGTCCACATCTTTCCTGTGCTGAGGACTCCAAAGCTGGACACAGCACTCTGGGTGGGGTCTCACCAGAGTGGAGTAGAAGGGCAGAATCACCTCCCTTGACCTGCTGGCCACATTTCTTTCAATGCAGCCCAGGATATGGTTGGCTTTCCAGGCTATGAGTGCACATTGCTGGCTCATGTCCAGCTTTTCATCCACCACTACCCCCAAGTCTTTCTCCTCAAGGTCGCTCTCAATCCCTTGATCACCCAGCCTGTATGGGAACTGGGAGTTCCCTTCTTTGGGAAGAGGCTGTTTGGTGGATAGATAAAGTGTTGCTGTTACCTCACCACAGAATTCGCAGTCCTCTTCACAAAAGAGTCCATGTTTGACTTTTTTGGAGCAGCATATCTGAGTAAGCACAGAATCTGGTCATGATTCCATTAAAGTTTCCTCAGCCAGCATTCCTTTGTTAAAAGAGTAGTCCAGCTGTTTGAAAAGAAATTTGTGCAAGTACAGCTCACAAATATCACAATTAGCACATGATTTTTTTCTTAGATTTAGAAATAGCTTATGTTAATGAATACTAAGTCATCTTCCCACAAAAAAAGATTATGAAAATGTGAGTTGCCTCATGAAACTCGGCCTTCGAGCCTAAAATCAAATTGTTGAAGACAAACATTTTAAGTTTCAAGGTGGCATGTGACATGTTTTTGAATAGGCAAACTTAATGCAGTCATTTACTAATAGCTTAGTACTTGATTTGACCCCAGTAATGTTGTTTTATTTAAGAGTACAGTTTATGTATATGATTTTGTAGAAAGATACTGATATAGAATGCAGGCATGCGTGCTTCTAAGCAGAGTCAGGAGAATGATACAGTGTAGCTGAGGATGAAATATTTTAGGGTGATAAAAAGTAAAGCTGGAGAGCCACCAGAAGGAAGAGCCCCTTGAATTGTATTTAAGGGTGGGAGCAGAATGAGACTCAGCAAAAGGCCTGAGGGAAGAACGTACCTTCCACTGCTGGCCCAGGGCAAAAAGCGTGATTTCCATGGAAATGTGGATCTGAGACCATCAGTACCGTTTCGTTGTTTGCATTTACAAGGAGGAACTGTTTAAGCAAGGAGAAGGTTCCTGTGAACTCATCTTGCAAGAGAACAGCTCACGCTGCTGTTTGATTATAGAAGTCACACACAAGGATGATGCAGAGGTCATTCACACGCTGGGCAGAATTTGAAATTGCGTCCTTGCTGAATTAGCATTGCTTGATGTGTCCTTCCCTACAACATCACCTTCTGGAGACCAAGTTCTCCAGTCTTTTCAACAGGTTTACTTTATACCCAAGTCCTAAAATGGAAGAGATGAGTGAAAACAGTGTAAGAAAAATAATCACCTGCTTACTTCAGGCTGTCCTTGGGCCTCTTCTGTGGATGCGCTTGTGTGGATCTGCCTTGAGGGGACTGGAGCTGGTGGGAGATGGGACAGGAGCAGGACATGATGCCTTTGCTTTACTCACCCACAGCAGAAGCACCATATGCATTTCTCCACACCCAGCAGCCATGCACGAGGGTCCCTGTATGGCAAGAAAAGGCCATCAGAGGTGCCATCTCTCTCACCCCTGCTCAGAGCTGGCTGCCTCCTGCCCGTGCAGCAAGAGCTGCTTTGGGATCTGTGCAGCTCCTCCTAGAATAGCAGTAGCAAAACTAAAATTACCCCTTTTCCCTTGCCCATCACGAGTCACTTTGTCTTTCTCCCTTCCTTTTCATCTTAATTGGATCAGGAGGAGGTGGTCTGCCAAATGCAACCCTGACACTTGCTAGTGTGCAGGAGAGATTCCCTGCCTTCCCGTAGGATTACCACAGGCCTGATTATAGCGGCAGGAGAGCCCCATGAACCCAGGTCTTGTGTACTATGGAGGAATCTTATCAGAAATCTAAGGCACCTAGGGAAGATTTCCAGTGCATACTTATATATTCTGATAAGATCTTTTATACGTTGGCAAGGGATAACAAGCAACACTAAGACTACCCTTGGCACCTTTTCTGTGTGCCAGAGCTTTAAAATATTTAAAAATGCAAAATATGTATCTACCAAGATTTCTAAAAGTGCCCATAAAAAAAAAAAAAAGGCCCATTACAGACAGTCCTTTTTTAACTTTCAGGCTCTGTATAAAGTGGCCACCACACTGCTGCTGCCAGAAGAGGTATTTTTTAAGTTACATTTATTGACATGCTTTCATGTACAATTTTATCAGAGACAAAGCACAGCTGGGCTCTAGGTTGCTATTGAAAGTGAAACCTAATCTCCAGTAGCCTAATTTGAAGAAAAAAAAGGGACTATTTTATTGTTACAAATCCCTTTGGAAATACCTCAGCAATTTTGTTTGTGAAACAAATAATTACACAAAAATTATAATTTTGCTGTAGGGTGTTTTGAGGACAAGTGACTAATATTTGTAAATGTCTCCATGAAAATCATTTGGGTTGCAACTGTATTTCACCACAAAACAAAGCCAGAACAATTAGAGATTCATGAAGCAAACACACAGCTGTTCACAGGGAGGGGGGAAAAAAAAAAACTTTTTCTGAACCTGTTCTAGGGTGACGGGTTACACTCCCCAGGCTCTCAGGGCACAGAGGAGGGGTCCCTTAGACTGAGGCAGTGAGCCCTGTTGAGGGCAGGCTATTAACCCAAGGCTTAACTGGACATTAACACAATTAAACAGTCTCCAGACTGGCATTGGCTTGACACCTGGACAAAGGCAGCCTGTGAAATACCTTGTAAACATACCTTCAGAAAGAGTCCTTCCTGGAGTATCCATTCTCTCTATCCCTTCCAGACCAATGGGGAATCTCATTTCTGCCAGAGGTGACTTGAGACCAGAGTTTTCCCCAAGAGGGAGCACTGAAGCCCTTTTTTCAGAAGCAGCTGCTTATAGTTCAAGGATGGCATGCAGAAAATCAGTCCTACACATAACCAAAATTCCTATGTCAACAACAGCAATAAAAAAGCGACCCAAAACCCCCTCAAACACCTTCCTCCCTGCCCTCTTCTCACAGACAAAACACTCTGAAGAAAAAATTGGGGCCTAATGCTGGAGCTATCAGCCTATAAACTCTAAATTTCATAAATCCTAAGGGAGTGAGGAGGATGGAAGAGGGGAACAGAGGTGCCAGGAAAGGCATCAAGAACAGCAAAAGCAAACAGCAAAATCATTTATCTGATTCAGAAGTCTACAGATAAAGGTTTTTCAAGTGATCTACAACTCCACTGGAAAACAGACCTTTTGGCTTGTGACCTCTCATTACTGCTTTAGCTATAAAAAACTCAAGTGAAAACATGGTGACTTTTCACTAAAAAAATTTGAAATAATAACAAAATATGTCATTTCCCCAGCAAAAGTTTTATATACAGGAGAAATTAGTCTTTTTAGTTAATAAGAAAAGAAATAATCTAACAAGAACACATCAGGTAATGGGGCTGTCTGTTCTGCATGGGCATAACAGTGTTCTGACCCCATGAGGTTTTTTACAGAGCTGTAGACATACGTCAATTTTACACCCAAAGCAGCCTTAATCAGGTTTCCCCAGACTTTTTTTAGCAGAACAGGTGGGTTTGTTCCAATTTTTAATAACCTGCATTGTGGCTATGCATCCCTTTGTGCCTAGAAAGCGCCATAGACAGCTTAAAGCATCAGGGTCCTTTCATGAATCTGCTTGATGGACAATCCCTCCACAAAGAGGATTGAAGCAGACCTCTTATTTAGCAAGCATTTTTTGGTGGTGCAGAGAGGGAATAAATCTGATCTACGTCCCGGAAAATGGAACAGGCTGGGGCTGCAGGGGGTCAGGCATCCCAGAAGCTCAAACAATCCAGATTTCTCCTTTCAAATTTAGTCGGTTGACTCTACTCAGTAATGAGACTGACTTGCTAATAAAATTAATTAGAAGTATCATAGGCTAGTCATCCCAAGAGTATTTATACTCGAACCAGTCATTAATTATTGTGACTAGAATTGTCTGTCTTTCTATTTATAGGCTGGCCATGGGCGACACTGACTGTTCTTGGGTTCCTGTACTGCTATTCTCACGTTGGAATTGAATGGGAGCAAACGTACACTGTGAATTAGGAATGACACGGGACATTGATTTTTAAAACAGGTTGATGGCTTTTCTACACTGGATATTCTATCTGCAGAAGGATGTGCCAGACCCAAGTATATGGTAATGGGTTAAAACCAAAAGCTCGTGTAATTAATTCTGGATTGTGAAGGCAGGAATTGAACCAGAAACACTGATGGGCTACGGTTGGGGAGAAATGATGAAGCATTTTGAATTATGTTATTTTTATAAAACAATATCTCTGTAACTCTGTGTATATTGGAAGCATGCATCTCAGCATGATTATTTTATATATGTTGAAGAATGTATTTGTTTTTTCCAATTTTTCACTGCCTATTTTGACATATTGAAGAAAGAATTTTTTCCTACCTTGCACAGTTCAAAAAACCCAATCTCTGTCAGCTTCTGTCCAGGGGCACACAGGGCTGTGCCCTGTACTTACATTACTCCATGAAGGGCAGGATGCTCATCAGTTCTTCCTGATTGCTTTCTGATATAGGTTACAACATTTTTTGCTATTCTCAGTGACAGCAGTAGTTCAGCCTTAAGTTACCTCTCTACTTACTGTAGCAAAGTCTGCTTTTTATTTTTCTTTTCTTCATTTAAAATTTTGCCTTTAAAACAACACCCTTTTTTGTTAGTCTTAGGAATTGTTGTGTTTGTTTCTTTAAAAAGAGGGAAGCAGGCATTTTCTTAAGGAACAGCTTATCTTCTTAATCAAATATGCCCTTACAACTTCTTGGGCTTTAAGTGCTCTCTGCCTTGTGTTAGAGCTAACGCATATAATATTACCTTTATTATGGGGTGAATCCCACCTTCAAGGGAACTGGTCAGTCATCCTTTTGTATTTTTCTGTTATGAAAGGAGATAACCCAGGTCTGGCTGAATGGTGAATCTGTTCAGTCTGCTTCATTCTCTGGTCTCCAGGCAATCAGCTCCTGCAATATTAAAGGAGTAGCATTTAAGAATTTAAAAAAAACCAACCAACCAAACAAAAAAAATCTCAACAGAATAGTCCAACAGAGTGGCACCAAATTAGCCAGAGCTCTTTGTCCTTTGCACACAGCCAGACCTGTTACAGCAGCACCTTTGCTAAAAGACAAACTCTGGGGTTGCCCAGAGCTGGGAAGGTCCTGCCTGCAGGCATCAGGCTGCAGCAGTGCCTCAGCACATGACTTTCTGAGTGAAGGGGAGCACCTACTCACGTCTGGCACAAAGGGTGTCTCCCAGGATGTTCTTTTTTTAAACTGATACTGAAGAGCAGCCAGAAGACCTTCAGTCTTTGTAAAGTTAGACATTCCCCCTGGGCCTGGCAGAATGCCCCCAGTCCTGGAGATGGATTCTTCCAAGAGCAACTTCCTGCACCCAAAGCAGAGGGACTTCTATCAAAACTTGTTCTGTGCCCTCACCACCACCAGCCATTTGGGCCTGTTCGGTGGTATAGTTAGTGTCTTACTGTCCATCATTCCTGCACCTTCGGCCAAGTCTGACTGAGCTCATCCCTTAACAAGAAATTCGGTCCCTGAGAGAGGCTTCAGGTTAGCACCTACATTTCTGATGTCTCTGCTGCTCAGAGCTTTGGCAGCCTTCTTTTTCCCCTTCATTTGTTCCTGAAGAAATAAGGGCAGAGGCTTCAGCTCTCTACTCCTCCAGAGGCTAAACCCATCTCTTGCTGTTTCAAAGCAGAATCTCCAGCCTTTTATGTTTAGGGAAAGTTTTTTTCCCCACCATGAGAACACAGTGATTTCCCCTGGAAGTCATTTCTAGGAGACACCGTGGACTGTTGCAAATAAGACTTACCTTGAATGCTGCCTGGACAGAGACATGTCCCTCCTGACTGATTCATGATGATTACAGAGATCCTCTCAGCCGCGAAGAAGTATATTGCTCTCAGCCTCTGAATTTACTAAAAGCATATGAGATTGGCTTCCATTTTGGAGTAGAACTGAGCTAAGGGCAAGAACTTCCTCAGACTTAACTCAAACTTTGTAATTAAGTGGAATTAAAATTGGAGTGAAAAGTCATGAGTCTGTTCTTCAGACTTATTGATTACTGTTATTACATGAAACAAGGGGCTGCTAGTGATTAGATTCCAATTTGTATGTGTGCAAAACTTCCTGTTCTAATATTAGAATGACCTTTAGCGTCATCTACAGTATGCTTATTTCTAAACTAAAGTTGTTTTATATTTTTTTCCAGTGCTTTCTGTATTTTTCATACTTTTGTAACCATTTCTGTTTCTAAAAATAAAGCTCAAACAGATGGTTGGCTTGAGAACTGTGTCTTAGAAAGCTACGGTTTGGTGTAAGAAAAAGAAATGCTTCACCACTACACAGTGGGAGCCTGCGGGATGGGTGCAATGCAGAGTGGTCACTTTTATCCCTCTAGTGCACTGCATGAACATGTGTACCCTGACGGTGGGAGTTTAAAAAGGATATACACCTTTTATAGAATCATGTAGTTGTCTAGGTTGGAAAGGACCTTTAAAATCATCTAGTCCAACCATCAACCTAACTGATAAAAAAAAACATCACTAAACAATGCCACTAAGCACTGTGTCAACCTGTCTTTTAAATACCTCCAGGGATGGTGCCTCAACCACTTCCCTGGGCAGCCCATTCCACTGCTTAATAAGCCTTTCACAGTGTAAAAATTCCAATCTGAACCTCCCCCAGTGCAACTTGAGGCAATTTTCTCTTGTTCTATCACCTGCGATGGGAGAAGGGACTGACCCCTGCCTCTCTACAACCTCATTTCAGGTAGCTGCAGAGAGCAGTAAGGCCTCCCCTCAGCCTCCTTTTCTCCAGACTGAGCAGCCCCATCTCCCTCAGCCACTTCTCATAAGACTTGTGCTCCAGACCCCTCACCAGTATCATTGCCCTGGTAGGTCAGTTAAGCTGACTCGAGCATGTGAAGCTTCTGGGAGTGGTCATTGAGGGCAGCACACACGTAAAATGATGCTTCCCTTCAGTCTCTTGCTATCTTGGGCCACAGTCAGAAACACAAAGCATGCTTGCACAATTTTTCTTATAGTTTAAATATTTATCGTATGAGAAATAAACTGATTTCCTTCACACACAGTCTTTCCAGGGGTTCTTTTCATGCTATTTTGAAATATGCATTTCAAGAACAAGGCCCCTCCCAAAGTTTCTGAGCCATCCTGCTGATGGAAGCACCAGTAGGCAAGGCATGAGGTAGGCATGGGGCACGCCTGGTCACCACACAGCTCGCTTAAGAGCTCAGACTGTGCCTGAAACACTTCACATGTAGGTACTCAGTTACACCTTCAGGTTGGAGACACATTTCTCAGCATGACCCGAGAACTGAGTGTACGTTATCACATGGCACCTGATGTAATTGGAATTATGTGGTAGCCAGAAGTGCATCTTCCATACAAGACCACAGTGACAATCCTAGAGGGGGTGGGAGCTTGCAGAGGCCTGGAGGAGATTGAAGTAGACACCCCGCTTACCAAGAAAAATAAAGGTGAAGGAAGGAGGGGACTGCCAACCACTAAGGAAAATCTAGCTGAGGGCCCTAGGACACAGTTGACAAAGAAAGACAGAAATTAGCAAAGACATTGACCATTTTGAACTGAAGGGGAGGCATCTCGAGATACTACTGCTGAGACACCCTAAAAGTCACAAATGTGTCATGATGATGGCTCTGAAACTGAGCTGGGCATTCTCAAATACCACCTAAGCGATGAGCAAGCATAACAAACACATCTTAATATATGGCTTTGGTGGCTTACACTAAGCTGTACTAATCAAGTTCTGTCACACATGAGTCCTTCCCCTAGGCCCCTTCTTGGCCAGCAAGGCCTCCCAGCCATCGTTACTACTGGGGACGGTAAGATTATGCCAAGTGGCTCTTTCTTTAATTCCGCACTGATTAGAGGGCAAGCCAGGCTTAGCTCACATATCTCTTTCACATCTGAGAGCTAAAAGCAGCTTAGTTGGAATAACCAGCTCACCACAGGTCGGAAGAAAAACAGCCTAACTATGAAAACCTGCGGCAATCGTGTTATTAGTCGCAGCAGTAACACAGTGCCTCTCTGTTCTCTTGCACATCCGCTTAATTTACCCTCCATCCCTGCTAATCCTTGAGCTGGCTGCAGCTCCCACTTGCTAACCCAAGGCTTGCTTTCCTCAAGGCCTGCTGGCACCGTCCTCCTCCAGGAGCTGTGAAGAGCAAGGAGATTACTATGCATGGTGTTTCTGAGCTTCTCCTGCCTGCGCTTTGTAGTCCATCCCCCACCCCCCTTTCCCGTTATTGCTTTGCAAAAATAACTCTCTCAGCACACTAACACACTTGTTAGTCAAGGCATATATTTTAATCCAGTAGGGACAGCTGAAATACTGCTCACCGCAAAGCCTGTGAAGAACGCTGAGGCTGTAACACCTTTGAGGAATTAGGGGAAATCTGCATTACAATGGCTCATTTCTTGTATTGAGGGACCTCTGAGATCAACCCCCTGTAGTGGGCATCTCTGCTGACCCCCAGCAGATGCCCAAGGGGTGCGCACGTGCACCAATTTCAGCAGTTTCAGAAATAGCTGCTTGTGGAGCCATTCCTGCATTAGTTGCATGTAAAAGGAAGAAGAGAGGAAGACAACTATTTTATTTGAGATCTCCACTGTCAGCAAATGTGATCATGTCAACCACAGGTCCTTCTGGAGCATCTGAGAATGAGACAGTCCCCTGTATCCTGTAGTACGAGTCACCTACGCCAGAGCATCCTGCTGGACCAACTCACTTCAGGCCTCAAGGGGCAAGCACTGGCAGATTCAAGCTTGAGAGGCTTTTGGGGATGCCACCATCGCCCAGGGGGAGAGGAAAAAAAAACATCTAACAGGTCTGACCTATATATTTTAGACACTGCGCAGGAGACTGAGCTGAAGTGTCAAGGCCCAACTGTCAGGCAGCCTCAGCGCCACTTCATTCAGGGCATCTCCCACAAGGTTTAGCAACATCAGTCCTCCCTCCACACATCATCATCACAGGTCTGGGAAACTACTGCTCCATGGGGGGAACAGGCACCTGTGCTCAGCACCCAACACAGAGTGACAGGATGGAAGCTACATGGCAGCATTAGGGGAATCAAACGCACTTACAGGTGCTCAAAAAACTCCTCACTCCTTGTACTGGGAGCCACAAAGGTCTGGGTGAGAGCAAGTTAAGCTAATATTGGGGTTTAACAGGCAAATTTTGACCACAATCTAGGCTGTTCCACCTTTCACTATATCCAGGGCCAGTTTGGTTTAAGTGTAAACAACCTCAGGAACCTGCGTACCAGCTCATTTCAAAAACGGGTCAAAAGAAATGGGCTACCTGAGGCATACGCCTTCCCCAGCAATGGTCAAACTACAGGTAATAGAAGTGCTCACCATCTATATGGATTTAAGAAAAACTTGATGTGTAGCTGGTAGGTAGCTGAAGTGAATCATTGCTGACAGGTGCATCAGCCAACCACTGAAAAATTAAAGGTTACTGGAGAAATAATACAGAAACATAACTTCAGTTATGACCTGTGAAGTTTAAATTGTATTAGCACTCCCTCTAGAGATGATCCTTCTTGACAAAATTAATTAATTTTTATGGACCAGAGAACTTCCATCCCTGCACTATGGAGTGCATTTGAGTTTCCAAAATTAGGTGGCAAAAAATAGAATAACTGGAAATGCTATTAGAAGACCAGAAACATCTACACTGTTGGTAAATTAATTTAAAAGGCAAGAAAGAAAAAAAAAGATCCAGTTGATTTTTTTTTTCCCCAGACTATTGCTGAAAGGGATAAGGTTGTTTTAAGGGCTCAGATATGTGGCAGGATTACCTTACAGCAATCTAAATACAGAGATAAAAATAAGCATTTACCAGACATTTCTTTACATGATGTTACTGCTAATTTATAGTTATGGGTTTGCTTTACTTTTGTGGTGGTAGTTTTGTGCCGAGGTGGTAGTTCATGCTGAAATTACAGGCTAATAACATTCATTTGGTCACATCTCTGCTCCAGGATAGTCCAGTGATCTGTCATCTGCTTCTCCCACCACCACCTCTTGGCATCTGTCCCCATGATCCAACCCTTGATCAGGTTCAGTTCTTGTGATGGTGCTGCAAGCACAGAAGGGGCATGGACCGAGTCCTGCCTTGGCAAACACCTGCCCAGGACCAGGCTGACTAATGACCAATCCCAGCACTTGCTCAGCCCCACTGCTGTCCTCCAGGGCCTCTAGCATATGCAAAGCTGTAGCGTGGGGAGGGAAATAACTCCCCTTTAGTACCTGCCCTATTATGGCTTTACCATGGGCCCCACACTAAAACACCACACAGCAACAGCAGCCCCTAGCCCAACCTGGGTGCCTCTTCCCCAGCCAGTTGCCACAGACCCATCGTGACTCATGTCATGAAATGCCAAACAACAGAGGAGAACCTGGAGAAAACCTTCCACAAGACTTGGAGACTCAAGGGCCCTTCAACACAGGAGCTTCTGACTGCACCTCCTTCCAGCCTGACAACATATGTAAGGGTTTGGAGAAACACAGTGGTGTTAACCCCTTCAAGCCCCAGGCAGGTTTTGAGCCCTCCAAACAGCAGTATCCCAGAAGGTCACCAGGGATGAGTGACCAAGTGAGGTCTGGGTGCTTTGCAGACTTTGTCAAACTTTGCTCAGGTTACTTATTCTTAGAGGTCTTCAATCTGATCAAGCCCTACCAAACATCACTTGTTAAGAATATGAGACCTACAAAGGGTCTTCAGTCTCTGAAGACATCCTGCTTGCCTCGAATGGTTATTTCAATAACCACTGGCACCAAAAATAACTGCAGGTTCAGTATAAGCCCTGACAAGGGTTAAAAAAGCATAACAATCATTCAAAAATACAGTACCTCTGGGAGTACTTGGAGGCATCTGCTGTCACTGGAGTGCAAGGGTACCCTGCAACACTGGTACGCCAACTTATGAAGGGCAAAGTATCTTACAGCTCCTTCCAGAAGACAGTCACACTCCAGCAATGAAAGTGCAGCAGCTGCTGGGCAGAAGATAACTCAGAGAGCTATAGCCCTTGATAACCCTCAGCCTGATGAGCTTCCTGGACAGTCACTCCTATTTGCTCCTGTGCCAGCATCCTGTTTTGATTTAGCTGCTCCTGCTCCCTCCCCCTCGGTGGATTTGCGGGCTGCATGTAGCTTCTCACTCTGTCCTCCTAGGCTTTCCTCAGAAGCTTTCCCGAGTCACAGCTAGGTTTCCTCCACAGCTGATTTTCCACGGCAAAGGAAATGCAGCAGATTCAACCCACCGGGACAGGTATCCAAGGCTGTACTTTGGCTACATGATATGCTTCTTCCATTTACTACCACGACCATAGACTCTTCCCCTGATACCTGGTCTACCACTGAGGTCAGAGCAACCAGCCTGCAGCTTCTCAGCATGCCTGACTATAGCTGCTTCATTTGCTGCTCACAAGTGGGATGCACTCCTCCATCTTACAGAGCAGTTTACAGTTCTAGCTACAGGAATTCTAATTTCATGCACAGTTTCTGCACACTTTCCTAAAAGGTGCCCTTTTCAATTCTGCTTTCAGCTGAACCAGTGTTATCATTCTAAAGGAAAACCAAAACAAATACTTTATTTTGACTTGGGGCTTCATATGGCTTATCTTGTCTCTCTTTTCTATCCTCATGCCACACCTGAGAACATCCAATGAATTCTCCTGTTATCATTAGTTCTTCTAAAATACCTTCTGCTTAACCGTAAAACTCACCAAAAAAGATTGCAATTTTGGCAAAAACTCGCCAAAAATTATTTCAGACCAGAGAGGTCTGAAAGGGATGTGTATTTCCCTTCTCTGTGAGCCACTGACTGCAGGGAACTGTTTCTTGTTGAGCTGAGCACACAGCAGCTCCCAGGCTTGTACCACAGTCACTGTGCTGCTGCTTAGTGGTAAGTGGTAACCCCTGCTGAAGAAGAGGCCATGGTCCCCCTGTTCTAGGAGATACTCCAGCACAGTTTCTTTCTCCCCGAGTTGTGCATTTCAGTTAGGAGAATGGGGATCCCTGGAAGTGTTCAAAGCCAGGCTGGATGGGGCTTTGAGCAACCTGCTCTAGTGGGAGGTGTCCTTGCCCAAGGCAGGGGGATGGAACTAGATGATCTTTAAGGTCCCTTCCAACCCAAACCATTCTCTGATTCTATGAAATACCGATACCAAAGCACACCCATCTCAGATTTGCACATACAAACTGCAGTGACATTGGCAGGGGCTACACTTGCCCCCAGGGAGGAATTAACAGCAAAGCCTCATTAACCTTCGCCTCATTCCTCAGCCACAGGAACAGAAACGTTCACAGAAAACTCTACAAGTGAACAAAGATTTTAAAAGCTCCAATAAAAATAAAGGAACCTCTGTGCAGGATAACTAAATTTTGCCACAAAAGCAAACTCCTGGAAGTTACTCACTGCTTCCAGGAGTGTTGTTAACGTCAAAAATTCAGCTTGTTTTAAACCTGCACCTGTGCCATGCAGCTGCCAAAATTTGAACTCAGCTGTGCTAGGTGAGGGCTTGAACTTGATTAGGAAAGGGATAGAGGAATGGAAAAGGAAGAGAAAAGGAATAAAAAAAAAAAACAAAAGAGAAGGTTTGAGCACATGTATTTTGCAGATATGACTGTGCACGAGCATCCTCCTGTCTCCTTCTGACAGACATGTTAGGAGTTCAGTTACTCTAATACCACCTTTGGATTTCTCACAGGTTTTTACTCATTCTGTCTTTCAAGAACAGGACAGGTTATTCCCCCCAAATTCCATGTGCCAACGCTGAGGCTGTGGTGAATTAGAACGAAAGGAGCAAAAATGCAATCTTCTAGGTGAAAAATATTTGTATTTGCTGATATTCTTGATGCACTATATGCCTATTGCAATGAACCCCCTCACACCATCGCCTCTGGTAATAAATACTGCAGCAACAGCTCATCCTTTTCAGCATTTTCCAGTTGGAACTGCAGCCTTACTACCCCCCCTCGCCCCCCAACGCAGGGGGGCACAAGGCAAGCACAGAAAGCAGCCCATCAACCAAGATCTCCTCAAGCCCACTGTGGCTGGGCAGGCTGGAGCACCGTGGCCATCTGTCTCACGCTCAGCAAGGGGGCAGACAGATGGCCACCAAGCTCAGTGCCCACCCCACTGCAATGGCCACTGGGCTTATTGCTCCCCCCAAGTTCAGTGGGCTGTCCCGAGTGTCTGCCTACTCCAGGTGGACACATTGCTGGCAGGCACTGAGCAGAAACAGTTTTGGTGTTCCCTTGGTGATGGGGGGAGCAAATAAAAGCCATTGCTATTGTACACATATGTGAGAGGGGGGTAGATCCCCTGCAACCCACTCCCACAGGTTTTCCCAGCCCAGAGGAGCTGGGTTACGCTGGTGGAATTTACTCTGGTGCAAAGAAGCTCTGGAGCCTGAGCACTCCTGACACCAGCAGAGACACTGAAACACACCACGAGGCAATTAAAGAACCCCCATTACCAAATGCAAAATTCAAAGCTGTGTAAGCAACACTCACCTCTCCACAAGCCGGACGCCGCAGACTGCCCCAGGAGTCACTGCTGCTGTCCCTTAGGCCGCAGGCCTGGCCAGGTAATGTCTCCCTGTCCCTAGGAATGGTCCCTTGCAGCTGCCACACAGGCAGTGGCACAGAGACCAGGAAGGCTCTGTGGGGTGCAGACCCTCTGCCAGGTGTTCCTTTACAGCCCCAGGGAGGCTGTTCCTCGTCACACACGCTCCAACACCCAGAGCTCCTCTGTCTCCCCACCTTCAGGCACCTTGTAGGTGCTGCCCTTTGCACACTCACCCATGACAAAACAGCAGCAGCAACATCTGCAGCTATTGCTGAGAGAAGCCAGAAGCCACAGCACGTACCCTGTGCTCTGGGAACTGTTTTTCCCTGCCCCCAAACACACTCCCAGGTGCAGTGAATGATGGGCAGGGGCTGGTGCAGGTGGGACGGGGGGCACTCACTGCTGCTGCTCAGCTGGACCAGCACCTGGAACATGAACTTTTGCAATTTGTCACACAAATCTGGGCCCAAAAGCGCTGTAGTTAATAATCTTTGGTTTGAAATGCTGTGTGGCTGATGAGTGGAGGGAAGTCGGGACGGGTAACACTGTGCAGGGAATTCTACCCCTCTTTCCACTAATTTTCTCATGCAGCACAAGCCAGGAGGCTGCTGAGAATGCAGGGAAAGCCAGAGCAAAGAAAATAATGGAGAGTTTAGAAAATGAGAACAGCCACCTCTAAAGACCACAAGAAAAAAAAAAGTACATGCCTTCACTATGGTAATTTTCCCTTTTCTAGTAAGTACAGGGAAGACTGTACATAACATTAGGCAAAAGAAAGCTGTGTTTTCATACTGACCAGTGAAACAATACTAGAGACTGGAGATCCTGTCACACCACATTCTACAGTGGATGCAGAAATGATGTTAAAAATATCTCCTCATTTTGCTCCTTGGCAGCTCTCTGTACCGTTGAGCCTCGGCTCTGCAGCCTGAAAGCTTATGCTCTATTGCTGCTCTTTTGAAGATGAGATTCACAGTCCCATGAAGTGTCTTAATACAGGCGACAGCCACCTTCACCAGACCCTCAAACGAGACGGTGGAGAATGAACCACAAAAATGGGTACGAAGCTCATGGGGTCTCGGCTGACATCCTGAAGACTAAAACCTTGTCTACAGGTCCGGAGCGGCTGCTGGCCCCCAGGAACGGCTGCTGCGCATCATCCTCTGAGTATGACCTGAAAGGATCTCCCGTTCCTGTCACCTCTGGTTATCGATTTCTTTGCTGAGGTAGCCATCAAAATAGCACTCATTGCTGCCCGTTGCAGTGGTGTCACTGCCAGGTGACACACATACTAGGGGATTCATTCCTGATGGTTTCCTTTTCATGTAAGTTCATGGTAAGGTCACCTTCTTCTGCAGCAGATGATGGGACAGAAGAAGCCTGTTTGATCTAGAGTACTCTGGTTTCTACAAGTTTTTTAATAGTTCTCAGATATTGCGGTAGTGAACACAGACCAGCTACAGACACGTGGACCCTCAGGATATCTATGTTTTAGACAGGTCAGAGCAAGTCCTCTGGTGATCTCATTCCTGCTCAGCAGACACCTGGCCCAGACTGGAGTCCACAGGCAAGATGCTACCTGGGGTGCCAGGATACTCAGTTTATAAGACACCTGAGCTCAGTTTACAGTGGGAGTGTAAATCCTGATTGTTGTGATACATGGCATATGGAAATCTGAGGAAAAAACCTGGGTTGTTTATGACCAAAACAGTAATGTCACACTTCTCTACTCTACTGATAACACTCAAGATACAAAAGAACAGTAATAACAAAATGGCTAGCCAGAAGTTCTAGAGAGTAATTAGAAACCCCCTTATTGATCTTACAAAACTCAATACACGGAAAAGCACACCAAAGCAACCATAATGTATAAAATAGTTTATTACTATAATAAATAAAATTAAACTTTTTTTTTACAAATATTATTTGTGCTTGTTTAAAAATGTTGAATAGGGATATCGTTAATGTAGGTGCCTGCATTTGTAACTGAAACATTCCCAGACAGTGCGTATACATACATACATACGTACACTCACTGTCTATCTACTGGCAGCTGCTTCGCTGACCACAAAAATAGTATCTACTCGTTCTCTTTTTCTAGTCATGCTTCATTGAACAAAGTGACAAATGCAAAGAAAAAGAACCAAGAGTATTTGGTGGATTTCTGAAAGGATAAAAACAAGTGAAATACATTGAAAAGCGCCAAAGCAACTGCATTAACTGCATATCAATAAAGTGTCCATGCAGTGGTTGCTAAATACTGAAACGCAGACAGGTCTCCAACAGATGTACAAATATTGATTGCGTGTAGGTACAATAATATAACACATTCATTAGAAAACTTCGTATTTCTTTATATAGCAGTTCATCCTGATACAAGATTATTGAACTTTTTTCATCTACAGCTAAAATGATTCATTTTCTATGTTAGTGGTCACAGATTCAGTGGGAAGAAGAAAAAAAAAAACCATTAGCTTTTCAGAACAGTTAGTGAAAACCCCAAACAGTTTTGTTAACATTAGGCATTTAGATCCAGTTACAGAGATGTACTGGGATTACACGTCAAATATGTTTACACAACACTCAACAATCAGCTTGAAACAAATTACAGTTGCAGGTAAATTCACATTAGCTTTGTGGAACTGTAAAAAAACCTCTTTGAAACAAAACACTTTCGCAATATGACAGGTTGGCTCCCTGATACACAAAAGTGTTTATGTAATAGTTACGTCTCTGTTTTGTGAGGGGAGAGGGCTATTGGAGTAATTTGTTATTCTAATAAGAAGGCAGTAAGTGGAGAAAGAGATGTGATTACCAGCAAGTGATTTCCATTAGATTTAGAAAGCTAATCAAAAAGTGCTTCATCTTTAGGCAACACTGTAACTACTACGGAACATTAAGAAGGAAGGACAATGGAATCACAGTTTGAATGACATCACTTATGAAAGGGTTTTAAGGCTAGATGTTGGATATATCTTATTGCAAAAAGCTTTATTTTTATTTAATTGAATCTAATGCTTGCCACAACAATGTGGTCAAAACTATGTCAGATTGGAGGATACAGTAACCTACTGTGCCTCACCTCAAATTCCTGGAGCTTCTCCTGCACTGGACTCCCTCTAAAAGGTTTGTGTTAATAAATCACAAGTGCAGTTGAAACACAGACTTTGTTATTGCCAATACATCCACAGGAGACTACATGAAAATGAAGAATTCAGTAGAAGATGCTTTTCACGACCTAACACCAGGACAAGAAAGCAGAGGTGCAACCATTTGTGCCCATAAGAAGAAGGACAGGCTCAGCACCTTTGAGACAGCCCCTAGTACCAAGAAAAAAGAAATCCACTTATTCCACCATCTCTGTTGCAGGAAAAGCCACTGCCAGGGTCAGAGTTACTGTGAGCAACGAAGAGTGGCTTAGGAGCCTTGTTCCCACCGACTATGGCACAGCATTTTCCCAATTTCACGTGTATTTCTGTTTCCTGACCATCACAACACTTGACAGATCTCCCAGTCACAATATTTGCCAGACTAACAGTATAAAAGAGGCCAACTAGAGAAACCAAAAGTCATGGCATTAAAAGTTCAACAGTTAACAAACAAGGTACTCAGTAGGACGCTGAGTGGATGTCTACTGGAAAGATTTAAGCTCCCTTCTTGAACTGGAATCATTAAATGAGGGATGTGCTTTTACTTAACAGAAATGCAATCCATAGACTTATCTGTACATAGATATTATATATAGATGTGTATGTACACGCATCTGCACAAGTGTAATACGCATTGTTGTTTAAATAGTGAAGACAAATCATGTATTAAATTCTTTCACAGACTGGTTAAGAGTGATTGAAAATATATCACCAGATATTCACAGTAAATATCTTGCTCGGTTCATTAAAGTGAAGTACTGTAGAAGCAGAACATCACCTTCGAAGCTGTTAAACAGGGTGTTCACTGGGATTCAGGGCAGCACTGTGAAAGAGATTTAAAGTGAGAATGGTGTTTTTAAAAGTATACATGTAATACCAGACAGAATTAAATGTATCTGAACACGGTAGGGGTGAGAGCTGGGTTTCACATTTTTAATCCTGTGCTGCACATCAGTATTCTTTCTAACAGTTTAAGCATGAACTTGCAGAAGTTCTCATTTTACCAAGTCATAACTCAGGCTGTTTCTCTCAATTACCTTCCTTTGACTGAAATCTAATTCCATCATATAGTAAAAATGGAACACACTGTATTTTTTAGATAAATACAGATTATTTAGCAGACTGTTAAACAGCAGAAGCACTATGCCAGAACACAGTTAAAAGTGAGGATTTTTGGTTTTGTCTTTTATAGTATTTACAAGCATTTGCTTGTTAAGGGGCAGAGACTCATGTTCAGAGATCATTCATTTCTAAGCTGGGAAATAATTTAAGTGAAATAGCTTAACCAACACGTAAAGAGAAACAAAAGAAAAAGGGAAAGCTGACAAATAAAATGAAAGAACAAGTAACAATTACGGTGGGTACGCACCCCGTCCAGCTGTAGGCATCTAAGTGTAAGGCTCAAGGAAGAAAGATTTATAACACAGGTGTGTTCAACCACTCTCTAAAGGAGATGTACTGCATCTGCAGAGCCCAGGCACTACAGCACAAGTCGAATCTGAGGTTCAAAGGAGTAATGTCCCATAGGGAGCAAGGTTTTACCCATTTTAAGCACTTCATAACCCAGGGAATCCAAAGACCAAAGCTCATCCTAGACATATTTTTTTTTAAAAAAATTCTCTTACGACATATACTCATTATTGAGGGATGATACAACTGGTTTTAGCACCTGCCAGTTCATAAAATAGTCATAAAATGGGTCTGATCTCAGTTACAGCTGTGCAAATATGAATGACATTGACCGTTCTCAGTGCTGACCTGGAGCAGACACCCTGAAGGGGTCGTTGTAAGGAGTATAGTTTCTCTGGAGTTTCATGACTGTAACAAAATCAAATTTGGACATAATCTTCAAAGACATTAAATTTTAAGTGTAATTCCAAAATATATTACAGTCTTTGAAGACTTTACAAATGGATTATAAATGGCTTTATAGGCCTTTATAAGAGCCTTATAAAAGCCTTACAAATGGACTCTGTGCTGCACCCACCCATTGTCAGACAGCGTGTGGAGGGATACAATTTCCTACTGGACTTCGGGCTGCTCAAGAAGCGCTCCAGCAAAGAGGGAATTGAGTTCTTTTATTCACAGGTGTGGCTACTTATGGGCCTTCTAGGCCTGACCCTGCCTTGACTCCAGGCTTGCTGGGCAATCAGCAAGATCAGAATAACCTTTAACACATCCCTTCGGGCACATAAAAATACCACTGAGAAACATCAACTCAGTATCAGCAACAAAGGGTCAGGTAACCTCCAACTGCACGTTCAGTTCTGCCTCTGCACTGCAGTGCTGGGCGTATTAGGCATGTTCTTTGGAGGTTACAAACATCTCCTCTCTCATCCACCTGGCAGAAGCTAATTTCCACATTTATCCACCTGCAGGTATGATGAGTGTCACTTTGGCAAAGTGCTTGCTAAATTCAGCAAGACTTTCAGCTTTTCAAAAGTAACATAATGCTGATGAACAATTCGCTCAGATTAGGAAACTGGCTCCAAGACAGTCTCTAAAACCTTGCTGGAACTTTTGGGCATGAATTATAAATCCTTGTACACCTGTGATTTACTTAGCCATAATTTCACTATCCAATGAATTTACTGACTGAGGAGACTAGAAAGAAAAATCATTAAATCGTTTCTCACTGAAACCATTGATGTATGGATTTCTTACGGCAATCATGCCATAGCTATTACAGGTAACTGTTGCCACTTACAGTGATTAATGCACCAAAGACACAGGGTGACTTTGGTAAAAGAGAACCTTCCCCAGTGCTGCGTGTCTGCAGTGCGTGACTGTAAAAGGCACCAGTTGCCACTAGAAAAATCTAGACATGGAACAAGGAAATGGCACGTTGACAAGGTCACCTCTCTACTGCCTTTTCTGGGGTGAGGGAAAAAGGTAAGGATCAAGAAAGATTTGATCCCAATAGCTCTTTCTCAAGAACATTTCACTCCTTGGGTAAGAATTCACAATCTGTGGGCACTTCCATACTGAACCAAGGTATAAGACCTACCAAAGCCAACCCTAAACCAGTTGCCTCTGGACCTGGAAAGCCTGGTGCTGTGCTTGGAATAACCAGCACGTGTGAGAGTGGGGCAGTTCCCGCAGGAACAGATACAAATACAGTGACTTCAAGACCTGAGCCAGTAGCTTTGCACAGCGTGGCCTCACCACTGTGCTGGTTCATCAGTGGACCTCACACTTCCCCAGGGACATCTGACACAGTTCTGCATCGCACCATGCAAGTTATCAGGCCACCAGAAGTCCTTTCAAATGGGTCATTTTTCTCGCTTCTTCCTTACTTAAAATGAAGAAAAATCTTCCCAAAAAAATATTTTATTTTTTTTTGTAAATGACTTAGTACCATGGAAAAAGAATAAGACTTAACCACACCCATGTTGTGTTAAGACCTATTGCCATTAAAAATGAAAACCCAAAAAAGTGTTGCACCAAGCTTTAGTGCTCTAAGCTACTGTTAAATAGTGAACATACTGGATCAGTGGAGAGAATATACTATGAATATACACCTGTATCCCAAGGTGATGGCCCAAGCGATGACATCAGCTATGCTACCCTATCTAATGAATAATGAACAGTAGTTTTGGTAAAGTGCTTCAATCTTCCTCCAAAAAAAGTTATGAAAATATAAGTTTTGGAAACATCTCCTTCTTTAAGAAGCAGATCTTTTTGTTTCCTTGCTACAATAGCACTTGTATACAGTAAGCACTGTATTTCTACCTCTACTATCCATTGGCTTACTAGCAAGATTAGATCAGGAACAATACATCTGGATGTAGAGAAAAATGCCACAATCTAAAGTCTTTAGAAGTTTTGTGAAAGCCTTTGGCTACACTGAAAATTATCAAAACAGAAACTTCTGAATTATAATTTATCAAGAATTAAAAGAGCAGATTCATAGCAAAATGAGGACATAAATGCCACAGTATATTTTCATGGGTCTGCAAATCTGCAAGACTTGTTATTGATGTTCAGAGGGCACACCCAACCCTCTATTCTCCCATGCTCAGAGTTAAAAGCAGAGGTAACAACATTCAAAGACATCTAACGCACATGGTAAGTTTTTGAAACCCAGTATCAGTGAATGAGAATGTGGAAGATCCCATTTATTAACAGACCTGAAATACTGTGGCTATTGGTGAGGTTAAATGTAATTGCTTTAGCAATATGTCATTTTGCAATTTAAAAGTACCATTATTTCATCTTCTTAGCTGTTCCTTGACTACCCCAAAATAACTTCAGTACTGAGTAGCACACACTCTATTGAAATGAACTACACATCTCCTACTGCGCTTTGCATTATTATAGATATATGAAAATATACTGTGACATTTAACACGTGGTACAGTTGACTGAGACTGTGACAGCAGCAGCAAAAAAACCACAAAAAAACGCAACAACCCACCAAATGCTGAAAACAAGCACCCTGGCAAGAGCTTATTCATATAGGCAAAACCCGAGCTAACGACATAAGGCATGCTCCAAAAACCTCAGAGGTCACCTGGGGCTCATGGGGGTGGCTGCTGCTGTCAGAATTCTTATTCCAACATCCCAAGGGAGAGAGGGGGAGCGAGGGGGAGTGGGCACCAACAGAGAAAAGAAAAACTTTAGAAACTGTACCCTTGCTGTCAAAAAGGCTTCAGAGTCAGCTGCCATCTTGACATGAGGTTGCAATTCCTGTTACCGTACCTTTTTAGACACAGGGAACATGCTTAGTGAACTGGTCCCTCACTCATTTTCAAGAAAGATTAAATTTAAAATGTTTGGGGGGCTGTTTGTCGGTTGGTTGGTTTGTTTGTTTGTTTTTAAAAAGAAACACCTCAGCTAGCTCCAAACATGTCTTTTTCTGATTCTGGAGACTGGGGCCTTGATATTTCAAACAACTCCTGTGGCGACTGGGAGCTTCTTCTTGAGGTTAATATCCTAAGTATCTCAGCGAGCTGTTTTTCTATATTGGTCATTTTTGTGTTTAAAGCCTTGATGTCCTCTTTCAGCTCGTGTTTCACTTCTAGCATGGTGGCCTGAAGAGTCTGTTCTGGGATGGGATAAAAGGAATGCTTGACCTCGGTGAGGACCGGGCTGCGGTCCTGCGGGCTTCTTGTCTCCCCAACGTTATCCAAGCGCAAGTCACTTTTTGTAATGCCACTGTCACAAGAGTCCGTCTTCTTCAGGGTAGCTTCTCCCGAAGCTTTAGTTCTCTCCGGTAAAGTCTCCATGGACTCTGCTTTAGAGACCTTGTTCCAGTCTTCACCTTTCCCGCAGGCCTCTTTGAACTTGGCCCAGCCTTTCCGACGGGGGTAGTCCCCGGACACTTTACATCCCGCGTGCTCCGATGTGGGGGCCTGCAGCTTGGCCTGGTCGGAAGCCCCAGAGGTTGAAGCAGACTGGTACGACACGGGGGTGGCCGGGCTCTCCCTCACAGTCACAACGCTGGCTTTCACCACCGAGCGGGCGGAGGAGTGCTCCCCTAAGACGTTGCCCTTCTCCACATCCAGGTCATCCGGATCTCTGCCCCTCTCTGCCGCGAGCCGCGCTTCCTTCTGCTGCCTGAACCTCTGGAACAGCCGCCGGACGGGGTGGTCCGGGGGTAGGATCAGAGGCGCTTCGTTCTTCCTCTTCATTCTCTCCTCTTCTTCACGTTTGACATCGCTGATTTTCCGGAACACAATCTACGGGGGGAAAGAGATTTCGCTCTGTGATTAACTGCACATTTTGTTGAGGGGGAAAAGTTGTAGAGGAAGGATTATTTGAAATAATTTATATGAACTGACAAATGCACAACCTCTGTGCATTTATAGCAACATTTTCAAGTGTCTTATCTTGTGGGAACATGGCTTATTTCATTATTTAAGAGCATACACCATCTATCTTATAACAGCAGAAAGAAAAAAAAAAAACCACAAAGAAAACTATTTCTCCCATTTTAAGAGGTCAGCAAGGCAGCATGATTTTAAATATAATGATCCCAGAAAGTTACTTGTTCTATTTTGTGTTAAAAGTGACTTCTTAAATTTGTTTTCCTGACTACATGATTTACCACCAAGTTTCTAATATTAGAAATAACCATTCCCATGTCTTAACATCAGTCTCAGCCCAGAGCTCACTCACTACATGCCATGCTAAAGGGACTATTTCAGTCCAGCTTGGCCGCTAATGGGGTCAATACAGCAGAGACCACTCTGGAGTCTCCAGCAGCAGTTTGCAACGTGCTTTTTGCTCTCCCTTCCCCCCTCCATACTCTCTTCTAGAAGCAACTTGCAGTTTACGGATGAGGCAAATCTCAAGGTAGTCCCATGGTTAAGGGTACAAGGACAGTGGGGAATGGGCTCTGCGAGACAAAGGGAGGCTGCTCGTGGGTTGATTACTGCAGCAGTTTGATCACCTTCACATCTTGATTGATTTCTTTATTTGTATGGAGAAGGGGACACTTTTACACAAAAAAACATTAATTTTCAACCTACTCTCCTAATTAATTATAAATTCCTGAGCCTGTAGGCTAAGCAATCTCTGGGAGCAGCCCAAGGGTCTCACGGTACTGATGACAGCCTCACAGTGCCCCTGTACAACCCCAAAGCACAGCAAGGCAATGTTTCTTCACTGGACATGATAGCAACACATCCTCTTCAAAAGCTCCATGCAGCGGTGGCAACATACCATTGACAGTGGTATTTTCCAAGCAAAAAACTTCAGTGAGGTATTAAAGGAGAACCAGTAAGTAGTCTGGTTTGAAAATATGAGGTCCCCTAAGATGAAGCTTTCCATACAGAATATAAAAGATGTAGCCTCCAGCTTCTACTGATTGCTGATACCTAATCTCTTTAGCTGCTTTTGGTAAAATCCACTCAAAGTCCTTACACTCCAATGCAGAAATAACTTTCAGATTCAATTCATTATTAAGAAATGTGTAAATAAATCCATCCCTCTGCTGCAGACAGATTTAAATTAAACTAAACATAAAAAGCCCTGCTTCACTGGCACACACAAAATGCATGTTTCTCCTGACTCCAATGCTTCTTGACAGTTTTGTCATTGTGAAGCAGGGAAAAAAACATCTTAACACTGAGTCTTTGGAAGGAAGAAGTTGTCAGACTTGGCAGCGTTTCCCAAATACAAAAGAATAAAATTAGCAGAAAGGATATTTTATTTCCAAGCTGCAATTAGGAAACTAAATGTGAGATAAGAATAAGGAAACAGGGTACTTGACAGTATTTTTTTTCCCCAGGAAACTCAGTCTGCAGTGAGCTCAGTAGAAAGCGGACAAAGCAGCATAATCCTTAGAAGTGAAAGAATAGCACTCTTACTCACTGGAAAGGGAGAATCAATACAATGCTCCAGGCTAATGGCTGCCCACAAACTGGCAGCCCCTGCTTTAATTGAAAGAAAATCATCAGCCCAGCGTTAGGGTGACTGATCTGCTGGAGCCTGGCCGTGCTGGGCAGGGTCTCAGGGGGTCACTCCAGCAGACAGCTGAGGCTGGCTCTGGTGGCACAAAGCCCCAGCAAGCCCACAAAACCAAGGCAACTATAAACCAGGTTGATTTGTCTCCACAAAATTCTGTCCCCAAGCCCCTTTCTCTCCTGGAGCTTCCATGTTTGCTGCTGGTGTGGACATCCATGTCCTGCACGGCGCTGTGCCTGATGGTCACACAGTTAACCAGGCTCATGTCACTTTGCACATGAACATGTCTTTGTACGTGGGCAGTATCCATCTGCCCTGTGGATCCAGACTGCATGCTTTCCTTAAATCCTCAGAAGGGGAGTATGACAGAGTGGTGCCGTGGTCTCCCTCACAGAGGTCACCAAGGAAGGCACCCAGGTGCTTGAAAGACCTAGAAGCCAGGCTGCATCAAAGATTCCTTGTCTAGTCCAACCCTTGCTCCACAGCCCACTCTGGTAAGCACTGGAGTACTTCACACTGTTTTATAGCGTAAATGGGTAAGTTATTTGACAGAAGTTGCCCCTTCTACAGCGCTGTACGGGTAGCGGGTAATGGACAAGTCTCAAGCAAAAACTTACTAACAGCCTAGCCCAACCAATACTTATACTAGCCATTGCATCTCATGCAGCTGCTAGCAGAGTCTCCATACTGGAGTACAGTACCAGAAGCAAATTTACCACCAAATGCAAAAAGGTGAATGCCGAGAGACAAGCTGTTGGTCGTGCTTATCTCCCCGCTGCTTCCCACTGCACCGCCCAGAGGAGCCCGGCTGATGCTCAGCTAATTCGGCACCGGAGAAGCTGCTGTCAGCTTTCCCGCTGTGTGGTGGTCAGCCTCAGGGCCCTCAACACACCTTCACTCTACCTTCAGCAGATCAGACTGCAAGAGACACATAAGGAGCATAAGCAGAGGGAGCAATTACATAAACACTCCCTTTGCCACGGGTAACCGCTGCAGCGCTAATGAGAACCCTAATTTCCATTTTCCACATGAGGGCTTACACCAGCTACAAGGCTGCCACCACTTGTGTGAATCCTCAGGTCTCCCACCCTGCTTGACATCTTTTATATGGATCCATTCCTGTGACAAGCTGCACTCATGTGTTGCAAATCAAACCTACGCAAGTTTGCCCGGGGACACAGCCTCCAACTCTTGGGCTGGCTTCTTTTAACTAACTCCTAAGTCACTGGATAAATAGGTGTCAGAGAGCAACTTGCCTTTGGGAAGCCCAGGCAGAGCTGTCACTGGTCTCCTTTTTTTTGCAAGCTCCCCAAAGCCATATTTTCTCAAGACAGCTCTGTATTTTTGTATTAAGCAAAAGTGTTATAACTGTGCGAAGCTCAGCAGTAATTGGAAAGACTTTACATAGCTGCATTTTGGATATTTTCCATCTTTTTAAAGATTAAATGCAAGTCCTTATCAATAAAAATACAAATAACTGTTTTAAATGGGCTGCTTTCTTACAATCATTGAGGAAAAAGCAATTTTTATGTGGTTAAACAGCTTCAGTAGCATCCAAAGTATTCGGAAAATGTGGCTGTTATGCTGATATATGTACACCTGCTCCCACAAGGAGTAAGAGTACAAGGAAAAGAAAGTAAGTTTCATTTGTACAAGGAAGAGAAGTCTGGACCTACTCAGCAATTTTCATGTGAAATTTCATAGGGCTACAAATACAGATCTTAATCAAACCTATACCCCAAAATATTATGGCAAAGATGTTAAGACAATTTTTAGAGCAGTTGGTCTTTCTCTCTCTCTACAAGCATTCATTTTTTGTCTGTGAAGGGACAGTCCTTTGTACCCTCAAAATCTCCCAGCCCCTGTGCTATGTGCCACACAAACACAAGGGACGTCTGCTTTACAAGCTCTGTAGTTCTCCATAACATCACCATCTTTAAGATCTAAGCACACAGAAAAAAATCTAGTGGGAGCATTTTAACAGTGTGTCATGACCAAAATAAGGACAAAGAATCTGAACTGAGATGAAATAACTAGAAATTTAAACACTAGGCCTAAAAGTGCATACTTAACATGCCTGTTCTCAAGTCTTGTTTCATAATTCTGTTTTTATTAAAAAGGTGCTAAATCTTTTAGCTCCATGACAGAGGCTTCCAAGTTCCCAGAAACATGAGTATTGTGGGAGTATCAGCCCCTAGCTCTGCTAGGCATGGATTATTGCAATCATAAAAAACATTTAACTGAGACATGCAGCTTTGATGACATAGCAAATTTAATTTTGGACAATGCACTCAGAGAAGTGGAGAACTGCACTGACACGACCTGGTACACTCCTGCATCCACATGTCCCACTGACTGATGACAGCCCATTCCCTGTGGCCATACTCCTGGACATAGCCAGTGCACGAGCTGTGTCCAAGGAAGAAAGATAGGGTTATAACCAAGATTTTTAACTTCACGGTCTCTAGTAGGTTTTGGGGAAGACTCTGCCTCTTTTTAATCATCAAAGGATTTTCAATTTGTATGCGTAGAATCAATGATTTTTAGAGATTAAGGTCAATATTTCTCCCCAAAGTATTAAAAAATTAGGTGGACATAAATGAATACTTGAAATATCCTATTTGGTTGTCAAATGTGGAGCGCCCAGAAACCATTACTTGGATTTTCTTGTGCTCAGCACTGAAAAACCAAGCATCATTTAAATAACACAACATGGACATTTGCCATGAATATGAGCCCCATAAGTTCATGATCAGACCAGAAGAACAGACTGCAGTGTGATCTCCAGCATAAGGCAGGCCACAGGATTGCTCTGAAGGAGCAGTCGCCAAAGGGAAATCTTGTTACAACTACATTGCATCTTCTAGAAAAACATCCAGTTTGACAGCAATAAAGAACACGTCATCACATCTTGATAAAAGATTCCTGCAATTTTTGCTTCAAGACTGAGTTGGTCTGACATCAGTGACATTGCTGTTCCTTGCTCCCTCAGACACTTAAAAATTCACTTTTAGAAACTGATTCTAGAGTCCTATGTTTAAAAAACTCTGCAAAAGTATTACATTTAGTCAGTTACTACTGTGAAAGATTTAGGCAACAGTTTTACTGGTATGAAATAGGCAAAGTTCACACCTGTGGAATTTTCAATTTAACTCTAAGCTTTCTAATTTTACCCCTTTGAGATGTTCAAATTATTTCCTACCTTCCAGCATCTTTAATAGATGGTGCTCAGTGCTTAAATTCTCACTCTTGCCCAGAACTTAAAGAAATAATACTACAATGAGTCTCCAGCTGTTTCCATCTGCTGGCTCACTCTGCTACCCACTGCTCTTCCCATCTCACTATTTGCGCTGAGCTGATGTTTCTCCAGAACTATGCAACGTATCTCCACGTTGTTTTTCCTGAGCAGTAACAAGCGGGCAATGAGCACAGTGGTACTCACTTTGTTTCATGAAGACATTTCAGGGAACCTATGCTGAGTTGGCCATTAAAACTGAAGGCTGCCTTGCAACAAGATAAAAGGCTGAAATGCTCAACAACAGCACTATTACATCTGACGAGATGCAAATATAGATGTAGTAATTTAAGTGCCTGCTTCCTTTACACAAAGACAGGGATGAAGGCGTGAAGAATATGACAGGGGTGTATAAAATCAGACACAGCATGAACAGGGGTAGGCAGGGATTGATTATACAGTGTCTTACCCAATATGAAAACTACAGCATCAAATGACAGCAGGAGGAGTCACATACAAACCAAAGGCAAATTCATGGTTTTGTCATCTGGATGTATTAGACATGTGAAAGACGTTAATAAGGGATGTTCTGAATGCAAAAGGTCTGCACAGATTCAATAGACCAGGCAAAAAACTTGGTAGAGAAAGCCATTGAGGGCTACCAAATAGACAAAATTGGTTTCCTCAGGAGCTAAAAATAGTTGGAAGCTGCAAACATATTTGTAGTAACTGCCACATAGGAACATTTTGTTCTTATTGTCTCCTTAGACATCCCTGGGCAATCCTAAATAACCACATAGGCCAAATCTGGAACTGTCATCTCCCTCACTACTGAGGAAACATACCCAATACGGGTGATAGAAGAAGTGCCAGAGGGAAAAGTATGAGAAGAAAATAAAGACTCAAAGACTTGAGCCATAAATATCTGAGCTGGCTGTTCGCCTATTTCAGACAGAGGTTTACTCTCCTTGCACCCTTCACTTGCACATAGGGAGAGGCAGGACCACTGAGCCATTAATATGTAGTACCTTGTGGATTCGACATTGCTTTGGAGCTTGCCCAGGCTCGAATGAAACAACTGCAAACGGCATGTTGTTTTGGTACAGTAGGGAAGACCCTACTTGGGGGGGAAGTGGGGAATCAAGAAGTCTACTTGGGGGATGTGGGGAATCAAGAAGTCCATTACTCTTGTAATGAAAAGCCCACTGAGGGGTTTCACCATCTCTGAACTGCTGGTAGTGCACAAAACATAGTGGAACGATGTTGCCTGCCAAACCACACCAAGCCACGTTCTTTGCACAGTCCCAGGAAGGTAACTGACAGCAGCACAAGGCAGAAGTACTCTGTATTAACAATCGTATTCTGGTCTTATTATTAGCTGATTGTAAATGCAACCACTGTGCCAACACTGCATGAGACAGTCCTAAGGATCAGGGGATGCTTCATTTAAAACTCATTATGAATATATTGAGAACCTTATCCTGCATCTGAAATGGAAAGGATCTTTTGGTCTTATGCAAAAACATCCAAATTTCTTTTCAACTTGGATTTGTAAGAACTGATCCAAGACCCACAGAAATAGATAGAAATATGTATTTCATCATGTTTTGAATCATTCTTTCATCATGGAATTAGAATTATGAGGCTCCTAGACACAAAGCCGCTGTTATTATTAGCTCTGCAAGCTTCCCTTCTTTCCACTTTTGTAGCATGCACAAATACTGCAAGATTTGGCAGGTCTTCCTCATCATTAACAGCAAGTAGCATAGCAGCATTTTTTTCTGGTGCTTGATAATTCTCTTTCACAGATACAGAAACATCCACAGAGTCTGGAAGTGCCACATATCATAAACAATTAAGAGCTTAAAATTACTTCATATGGTGCTCACAGAAAATGGACTTAGGTGTGAAGAAAACAATCACAAGAAGGCATTTATTAGTACGCAGCCCATGTAGCATCTGCCTAGAACTGATGAAAACATCTTCAGGCTCATGTTAGTTCTATGAAAATTGGATCCAATCTTTCTTTCTTTTCTTTTTTTTTTTTTTAAAGAAAGCAAGAGATAAAAAAAGGAAAGAGACAGACAGCTTGACAATAAAAATGCTTTAGATGCTGATGTTAAAGAAACCAAAGCTGCATGTGATCAACAGTCTATAGTACATATATCCTAGAGCAGTGTATTAGCAGGTGTCAGGGAAAATGGTGGAGAAAGGAGACTGTCTTTCACAGTTACATGGGATGGCTTGTTAGGAAGGAGGGAATTTCTGGTCCTACCTTCTCACAAAAATATAGGATCAATATTTCAGGCTTGTGAAGCTTCCCATCAAAATCTACAATGAGTTTCGCTTCCATTATTCATTACCATAGAGAATTCCTGGGCTAAATGCTGGTCTTAGTTGCGCCTCTGGGATGAGGTGTAGATGCGTGAGAAGGTATACAAGTACACGAGTCACATTTATGACAGGTGAAAGTGTAAATGCCATTATGCATTTCAAGTTTCAAGGCACAATCCTCAAAGTCCACATTCCTGTTAAAAGGCTGATGCAAATTACCCAGTTGGTATTCCCATGTTGCTTGGCTTTGATCCTGGCTTTCGGCAAATGATTTGTGCATGGGAATTAGGGCCACACAAAAAAAGCACAAGCCTGCACTAATGCTGCAGATGTCACTAAGTTCTCTTTAGATTTACTGGCTACAACGTCAAAATTTGGTTTCTGCTTCCGAAGAGTAACAGGTTTCTCTCCGGTTAATGTCACATCCATGCAGGGCACTCACAAACATTGTGTTTTGGGTAATAATTTGAAAACTCAAAGCAAACTCAGGTTTGGAAGGTCCCAGCAGTGGGGCTGTAAAGGAGTACTTCAGGTATCAGGAAACTTCAGGTATATACCTGGGCACACACAGCCCAAGAGCCCACATGGGGATGGGACAGCCCTTCCTTCCCAAAGGAAGTCTTTGTCCTGTGGGGAGTCAACCCAGCCCTTCAGACAGAGCAGTACCTGCCTACTTTGAAAAAATCAGACTTGTGTGCACTGCTGGATCATCAATATACAAGATCTGTGAAGAAACACAACTTCATCATTTAATGAGCATCCACACTATCCAGATGAATAGAAGTAATAAGGTTTTTAGTCTATACAGAACAACATCTGGGCTAACTGTTACTGTCATGAGCACCATCAGCTTCAACAGTACTGAAGCTCTTCTCTTTGACAGCATATTTTGTAGCCTAATTACAAATTCTAGAAATACTGACTTGAATATTAGTATTTAATCATGTCACCATTATTTATTTAGAAGTTCTGCACAACTCAAGACTCTACTCCTTTATGTCAAATTCCTCATTCTAATTCATGTTTACAGGCCATGCTAGTGTTGAGAGAAAAGGAAAAACATTTTACAAAAATACCACTGAAATTAAGACAGAATTATATGTCCAGAGCAATTAGTGGAAATAACAGACAAAACTTGCCTGATCTACAACAGGTCCACTAGCAAGTTTTGAGGCATCAGGAGATGTCTCTTCCCTAAAACAGGCTCTAAAATATTGTCATCAGTTAACTTAGACAACACCACAACTAAAACTAAAAGCCACACCATTGACACTGGTCAATAGTTTGGATAGACATTCACAATTACAGCATACTACAGCTCATTTAGCAACCTCCTTCAGTAACTTATAAAAAGAATAATATGAAAAAGACTGAAATATATACTGGTAATGATCACCTCAACCTTCATTATTTCTGAGAGAAAAAGTAGCTGTTACAAAGGGCTGTGAGGTAATTCTGCCAGAAGTGGGTTTTCTTACCACTTGAGAACTACTATGTCCATCACAACGTGAAATGTTCTGTAGAAACTTCTTGTTTGTAGTAAATGAGGACAAAATAATGCTTCTGCTTCCTGCCTGCCAAATTTCAGCAGTTTCTAGCAGCAACACCTATAAAATATTGTTTTCATGGGTTTGGGGTTTTTTTTTGGGGGGGGTGTGGGGTGTGCCTTTTTTGCATTTTTAGCACATGGGGAGCTTTTGTATCTATGTACACACATCAGATACACAAACAACTCATACAGACTCGTCTTTTATTCCAGATCAACATACTACCCTCATTTTTGGGCAGACAATGCTGACTCAAAAATTGCTTTAAAGAGAACCCAAGGCACAGCAGGACCTTACCTTTCTGTCACCTAAATTACAACTATACAAAATGTCATATAAACTGTACAATGCGCCTTCTCAAGAGTCAGAGTTTCCCCAAGCTCCCTGTGGCTTGCTGCCATTTACCAAGTGTTTCCTGAAAGAAATTAGGCAATTTGTGTGAGTCAAGGATTTGGGATTATTTTCCCCCCTCAATTTCACTTGAGATCTGAAATGGATGCAGGGGTTGTAGAGCTGAAGAAAGCAATAATGTGTTGACATAACAGTTAAATTGTATGGTTTGTTTTCAATGATTACATTTCAGACACTAGCTTGCTATTAAGATAATTTTCTCTTAGCCAGTGTCTTTCTTACATGCACTTTTTTTCCACAACTTTCTTTTATCTGCTTTCTCTCATTAGGCTTAAAGCGATTGACAGGTATTTTACTTTCCAAGAGAGTATCAGATATATTTTCAAATGCATTCAAATCAATCAGGCACCATCAGTCCCAAGAGCTTACGATTAATTCAGGTACCTTGGAATGCCCACTCACAAACCAATCCACACAAGCACAAAGCTCAGTGTCCCTGTTGTGAAAGGCTTGTTCAGCTCTTGAAATTATAAACTGAGAATTACATTAAGCTCAACTGAAGTTCCCTGCATAAATTGCCTAAGACATTATGAACTCTTCCTTAAGTGTCTCCTCTGAGCTAACAAGCTTAAAGTTCAACTGTAATAGTGAAGAAAAACAAACTCACCTGCAGCTCTGCATAGAAAAGAGAATAAATCTTCTACCAAACAAGGTAACCCAGGATGGCAGCACGGCCGTGCACACCCAAACACCCAGTGCCACTCAGCTGGGCTGTCCTGTCCTTTCCCTGTTCAAGAGCACTGCTTGGATAACATCACATGAGAATGAAACAAACTGCTAATAACTCAATGAGAATCAGCAATAAAACGCACATTTCTTGCTATTTCCCATAGCATCTGTCAAATATCTTCAGCCCTAACACCCAAGAGCTTGAAACCTTGAAGGGAAGAAACAGTTGACTGTAATGAGTTGTCTCATATTTTCTCATTACGAGGAGCTCCCCTTAGCTAGCAGTTGCTGGAAGTAGGTCTCTTCCAGTTTGCCACAGTGCAGCTCCAGCTGGTGATAACTGATGGCCCTGTCTTCCTTGTCAAGTGTCAAAACTAATAGCTGTCCCCCCTCTGGTAAATGCACAGGTAAACTAATTAAAATAGCCAAGAATTGTCAGATCCCTCCAAATAACTTCACAGAGAATCCTTTAAAACTGTACTTTTTGATTTTGTTGGAGGAATTTTTATCCTGTAAAAGTAGACACTTAGGTCCCATGGCCAATACAGATACACACACTGACAGAGGTAGATGCTTTCCATCCTATCACTGTATTTCATTCACACATCTCCAAGTATTTAACTGCAATTCCTCACACCTCCAGATATGATCAATGCCATTACTTTTCTTTATTATTTACATAGCACCTATGCTTAGGGTTGTATGAGTCTTTCAGTTTATACACACACATAGAGCAAAATGTCATTATTCAATGAGGCAAAATGTTCTAATTCATGGGAAGCCATCAGAGTCCCTGCACATAGTGCAATGACTGATGTCAGCCACACAAAAATTCATGAACAATTTGAAATGTCACTTGTGCAAGATGTCCCTTTCTGTTATGACTGGTGAAAGTTCATCCCTACAAGTTCTGGATAGAAGATCCTGAATACAATTTGTCAAAACAGTTGTGATTTCAAACACACTTAACTTAAACATTCCTGAATTTCTCCTGAAGAAAACAGCAGCTCCAGAAGAGGAAAACCAGGATAATTCAGTACAAGCGTATTGTTTCCTGGCAAGTAGATTGATACACTAAGTTAAAAAATATTTATGATCATGTGTACAGCATTCAAAAATGCCAAAGTTAAATCTGAATATTGAAAACCTCTCCATGCTGACCACTATTACCAGGAGCAGTAGGAATCTCAAACTCAGGAGTTCCTGGCACCATCAAATGAGAGCCTAAAAGCTGCCTTTGGCCCAGCCTTCACTTGTACCACACCTCTTCCATTTGCATAGAGATATGGGCAGATCTGTGTTCACAGTGGTTTATTTCAGTCATCATAAATTCAGACTGCATTTGCAACGACTTTTGTTAAAAGGTTTTGTTTAGAAAAAAAAGCACTTGCATCTGACTCTTGGACTAAGCGGTCCATGCTGTTGTCTCCCTTTTCCTGAGTAGTCAAAGGCATTCACAGAGAGCAGAAAGCAAATTCCCTTTTCCCCTCTGTCAAAAGGGTTTGAAGATCCCTTTTCAGGAGCGTGCTCCAGCCACCACGTTGTGGGGCAGGGCTGCCCAGCCAGCACAGAAACTCAAGCTCTGAGGTGCACAAAGATGCAGTGATGGAAGCTCTCCCTCCCCTTCCCGCCCTCCCCAGAGCTTCGCACCATGAGGTGGCAACAGTGACGAGAGCAAGACACAGGCCAGAATGGCTGAGGTTACTCTGGGGAGAACTGCTCTCAGACTCCCCTGCTGTTTCATTTCAGATACACAACAGGGCATCCTCTCTTCATCCTCCAGAGCCATCCTCTGTCTTCTTCACCACATGAGTTTCCAAACGAGTCAAGCAGGAAGGGCTGAAGGAAGATGTCTTGCTTTCAAAAGCAGAGATGGGAACTGAGATCCCCCAGCTCCCCTCAGGCAGGTGACAGAAACAGTGATCCAGCCTGGAGACACAGACCCTCACCGGGAGGTGGGATCCCCACATTCTGGCTCCTGCTCTAGCAAACACCCTCACCATTGGCTCAAAACGGAACATCTCATGGTGGGTGTTCTGGTTTGTTGAATCCCAGAACCCCTCCTGGACAGCAGTTTCACCATTCTCTTCATTTTCTCAAATCAATGGGGAAAATGAACTTCCTGAGCCTGAAAGGTATCCTAGTTTTATCTAATAACACAGTTTTATCTAATAGTCACTTCATTCTGCTTTGCAAATCTAACCCTTAATTTCTCCAAACTAAAATCTTTCATTTTATATAACAGTCAGCTCTTCATTTAAGCTTTCTCCCCTTCCTCTGTTTTTCCACTTTACTGTGGAAATGCAAAACATTTAATTTTTGTTTCAGAGGTGGGTTTTAAGAGTTCAGCCACTCAGTGAGGCAGAGCACAGACTGTACATCGATGTGGTTATGTGCTTTTAAGTGATCAATAAAATATTGATCGTTTAACTATCGTGCCTTGCCATCTCTACCTCTTCCATGCTCTAATGTCACATTGGGCTAAACTTAAATAACTGGGGTGACATCTCCTTGCTTCCTCCAAGAGCACTGTAAAACAGTTTTCTCCTCGATCCACTGTTCTGGGATGAGGAAAGAGAGAGACATGACACAGAGCTTGCCCTTGAGCGAGCTGCCTGTCTTCCACCGGCAACATCGGCACGGTAACTCAACCTCTAATCCTCTCTGAAACACAGCTTGTTTTGAGTTTCCAAGTTGTACCAGCATCCAACAGAAGACACCACCAAAGCCATATCTCAGGTTAGGAGTACAGTGAAGCCTTGTAATCTCAGGTTAACTCCCCCTTATACTGCACCACAGGCTCTTCAGTTCTCCATGTGCATTAATGGTTTATATTTACAGACACTAATTTCGTTATTGTTAAAACAAGAGAAAGGCATTTTCAAGGAGGTTGTCATACGATGTTTTATGCTACCCATTTTCTAGTCTGATACCTCACACAAATGGATTCTTATCCCAAGTGTAGGAATATGAAAATAAATCATCCTGATCAAAAGTAAAGGCTGTGAGCGGCTTCTTACACACTTACTTTCCTGAAAGCTGGAAGAAATGCAGACACGGAGAACTGGAACAACTGCTGGAAGCCCAGTGAGTTTGATGCTGCCATAGGGCATTGGAAGGTGCTGTGACATTCTCCTTTGTCACCATCACATCGTGTTGTTGTACATGGGGAGAAGAATAAAGGCTTGCCAGGTACCTTATACAACTTGGGGTACACAACCAGGGTCTCACGCACTTGAGATCCAGTTGGGAAGAGTTCCCAAAGCAAAGTGCAACCTAAGAGTGGACACTTTAATAGATGCTCTTATGGCAATGACTGTATTTGACTACAGTGTACAAATTTGTTGAATTGTTCAGAATTAAGCAAACAAACCCAAAAATCATTCTCTTTCTGCTTCTGTGAAAGCTCTCCTTTCTGCTCTTTCTTATTCCTTTATAAAACATACAGTCTGCAAGAATTACTGGTCCCAAAACTCACTTAAATATGTTCAAGTGAGAAGATGGATGATCTTATATCACAGGCATAAGCTGAGACATGAAAAATATACATGGAGGAAAGGAGACTATTTCCTTAGCAACTGAAGAGTGCAGCAGGCACTTCAGCACTTAAGTACATGTAGAAATAACACCAGACTCCTAGAAGAGAGTATTTCAATACACTGGAAAGAGTAATGTAATGGAAAATTCTAATTAGAGACCAAAAAACCATTATTATCCAAAATAATGTTAGACATGGATCTAAACTCAAGCAAAGCCAACAGCAGATATGGCCCAGTTTATCACTCTGAGTAAACAATGTTTAGATCAACCTGTTATCACTGGGTGTACATATCCACAATAACACAGCTGAGCAATGTAACAGCGAGCTCAGAGAAAACAAAAGTGTTTGCACGTACAGCAAACAACACTGAAGAGCCTCTTCCTGATGATGTTTTCAACTAGGAGGTGACAGACCTCAGAAACACAGAGCAGTCATCATTATACAACCAACGTCAGCATCCAAAAGCTGGATTTTGGCAACAGCATCAGCGTTCCACATAAGGGAAAAGTGCTCTTAGTTTTTTGCATAATGACATCCTAATCAAACGAACTGCTGTTAGGACCATCTCCCTTATGACACCATAACCCTGTTTCTTGTGGGCACTCACCCGCCAATTAGGATTTGCCACCTAACTTCTGAGCACCCACCTCTCCAAGAGAAGTTGAACTGACACCACAGCTCAAGAGCTGAGACGGGCAGGACCCGAGCCATCGTTGTGTCTTTCTAAATCAGAAGCTGTCTGGGAGCAGAGGATTTCAGAGGACTCGGAGGCTCATCAAGGATGCATCTGCTCCCCCACCCCCACTGGCCTCTCAAATGCCCCTGAACTCTCCCAATATGCATCTTTATCACCAATCTGCCCACAGTATAGCTTTATATAGGGATGCAAAATTAAGTCCTTAAAAGGGCTTTATCTGGCTCTCTGCTACTGATGGTACAGGGGCCTCGCTGCAGAAGTTTTGGCACCGGATTCATAAAAAGAAGCTACAGCGCTTTCGGATTTCAAGCAGGTTTATCAAAGGCCACAGGAGCAAACATTTTATCTTGAGATGAAACAACACAACTCCTACAGCTCCTGGCATGGGGACTTCCCGTTGCCCCTGCTGAAGCCAGCCTGCGGCATGTACCCACACCTGGGCTACTCTGCACAGAGCAGGTTTGCATCCTTCTAATTTATCCATTTCCCAACACTTCGATCTACTATTATATAGTAAGTCAAGTCCAGAGAAAGTTAATTTTTAAAGTTGTGACTTCTACCCCTCCCATCCCTATTTTTTTCTAATACTGGCATTTCTAGCAAACATTCGACTACAGAGACACAGAAGGGGCAAAAAGATGGTGCATTCGTTACACCAGTGCACTGGCAAATTTGCTTCATATTCAGATGGAAACCATTTGGCTCTGAGGCATCGCTGCTTCATAAATCAGCTGTAATTTCCATTATTCTCATTGTGCTACAAGGGCATCCAGCCCAAAATGCCTGTTTGGCTGAAAGGGATGGAAGCACCAGAATCCAGCTTTTGTTCTTCGGTGACAGAAGGCTCTAGAAAACAGCATCAAGGATTTCGTGGCAATGCCGGCAGAGATCGTTTAATCCCCCTGAACTCCAAAACCTGCTCACTTGTAACTTGGATCTGATGCCAGCACTCAGGACAAGAGTCACTCAGCAGGATGCCAGTACTGGAGCATCTCTTGATGCACCTCATGCTTTCTTTTCATGGAAAAGTTATCCTCTAACTCAGTGGTGGGTAAATGAGCTGCCCCATCACACAGTCTGCCAAAGCGGCTATCTCCATGCTCAGAGCAGAGCCACCAGGACCACCAGCCCCACAGCAGAGGGTGGCATGGCAGCACACAGTGCAGGTGGGACGTCCTCACCACAGGGCAGCACAGGGTTAAGCTGGCACATTCATGTGCTGTCGCTGCCTCCAAAAAGTGCGTGAGAACAGCACATAAACTGCCTGCCTTTGCGCTCTTGAAGCTGGGTCTTGCATCAGAAGACATGAAGAATTAAAATACTTGCAAACTGCCCTCTTCTCTCTCCACTCCCTAAAGCTCATCAGCGAAACAGGCAGGGCACCAAAACATTTTTCCACCCAAGGCCCCTCTCCCATTGACAGACAGTGGGAAATGCTGTGTACCACCACTTTCACCTGAAGCCCCTTTATCTCTAACACTGGGCCAGACTAGACTTCTAAAAGGAGCTGAGGAAAACAAACCAAACCAACCAAACAGAAAAACCCCACCAAACCCATACACACACACACACAAAAATAATCATTCATACTTGAGCTCTCAACTCTTAGAAGGCCCTGGGGAAGCTCTATCAGAAACGTACCATGGAGGCTAAATGTGGGCGTTGGGAGAAGTGGGAGATGTGTTCCTAACACCTCCTGCCCGGTGGGGCACAATGTGGAGGGTGGTCGGTAGTCTGCAGGCAGACATGCAGTTCTTTGACAACAGACCACGGCAGAACAGGAGCTCAGCTGCTAACAGGTGCTCCCGCATAGACAGATGCAATAACTTCCACAGCAGCTCCAAAGTATAAAGTTGGTTTTGCTTACCATGTTGGACAAAATGGAAACACCCTTTGAAGAAGTGCAACTTGGGAATCTTTTCAGTTGTGTTTCCAAATTCACTCTTTGCCCCAAACAATCTTTTTCACGCAGTTAGCAAAGGCCCAGCTCAGCCTCTAATAGACATTTCTCTAACAGGAAAATTTGCCAGATCCAAAATTTTAACCAGATTTTGTCTTTTGTGTTCTTTTTTAGTTAGCATTTGCTGTTTCATAATAACTTCTTAGGAATAAAGCATCTGGTTTATTAATTAGTTTGGGTTGTAACAGGTAAAATTCAAGCTGCTGATCTTCAAAATCATCATCCTTGGATTAGTCTAAGTTGAAAAGCTGTTACTTAATTCATGCAATTTTTCAGCATTTATTTTAAATACGGTTATGTATCATCACCGGTTCTGCAAGGCAGCTGCCCTCAGCACAGACTGCCTGGAATTGAGTTTGCTGGCAATATGTGTTATAACACCACCATCTGATTTTTCTGTCTTTGGTTTGGTTTGGTGTTGGTTGGGGCTTTTTTTGCTGTTTGTTTGTTTGGGTTTTTTTTACACTTAGATCACCTGTATCCAACCTTCCAGCCTTGTTCAGGTGCAGTGGTGATTAAAAGAAGATCCTTTTAACTTTGTTATTAGAGCTTCTCCCTTGGAAGAGACACAGATTTGCCATTAAGGGGTGTAGAGCTGGCCATGAACGGCTGGCTGCCTGCTGCTGCTGTAGCATGCAGATCCAGAAGGAGTTAGCAGAGGCTCAGGATGCTGCAATGGCTCCCTCTGAGCTGAGCGAAGTTACTTCACAGGAGATATTGTAATTAACCAGCACAGAAAACTCACTTTTGCCTGACCCGAGACAACTGGATTCCTGAGAGAGAAGGAGAAGTTTTTCTGTCTTAAGAGATGTTTGGCATATCATATTGTATTTTATTATCTTCTTGAGTCCACTGTTTGCTGGATACATCTATCACAGCAAAGCTTTGAAGAAGCAGTTATCAGGCAGACAAGATGACTTGTCTTGTGTTGTGAGAACACTTTCACCCATACCTTGGGGGCAGAGAGAAGTTTGGCTCATCTCTGCACCACATCCAGCTACACCAGGGTAGTCAAAGCCTCCACGGGCTGAGAATATTTGGCCCTTGTCCATGCAGTGGTTGTCGAAACTGCTTCATGCCGAATGATCACCAGTTTGAGTGCTAAAGCAGTGAGACACTCTTAATTGCCTAAGAATTTCCAAGGCTTTTACATGCTTCAACACAACATGCTGTTCTTGTTCTCAAAGAGGCTTCTTCACATTCAAAACCTATTCAAGGACAAAGCTACAACAAGCAATTACTAAGAGCAAAGTGAATGACGAGGAAGCATGCCACCTTTTGCTGAAGCACCCCAAAATTTGTTATGGCTGTTGGTTTTGTAGTTGTTTCTGTTTTTCACACTGTCAGAGACTGAGTGCTACCCCGTTACTGCCGCATCCAGAACTTCAACTGTGTTTACAGCCCCTAATGGGTGGCAGGGCAAGGAAACAGCACAGCTCCTCTCCTGCCAGCTCCATGCAGCAATTCACTCACCAATCACACATCACAGATGTGACCCAGCTGCTCTGCAGCCTCTAGTTCAACCCCAATGAAATGGGAGTCCGATGGCAAGGCTGCTCCCTTCTGGGTGCCTCAGGAAACCAAACTAGCCTCCCAAACTGCATGAAAATATTTTGGTGGCTGTGGTGACACCTGCCAAACTGATGAAATCAAAACTCTGAACAAATCATATTATCCTTACTATACACACAGACCATTAATTCTCCTAGCTGCAGTCTGGCATGATGATGCCATAACTATTTTATAGAGAGGGAACAGAAGACAGAAGGAAATAAATTATTTGTTAAAGGCTACCAGAGAAATCCTTTTGCAGAGCAGAGAAGTGGAGCCGTAGCTCCCATGTCTCAGATTAGTGCACCACACAAAGGTCCCTCTTCCTCTTGTAGGTTTGGGATTAACTGATCAGAATCTTTCTACGCACCCAGAAATACCAGCCACTGCAGAGGTCCTGCAGGACCTAAATGCTGCATAGTGCTGCATAATGTCAATAGGCTGATGTAGGAATATGATGGTCCTGCTATGCCTTGCTGGATTTGTAGGCAGAAGCTAAACTCAGAAGGCTTCTGGCTCACCAAAATGGCTCCAAACACAGCAACAATTCACAGACCAGATACCCGCAGGGAATATTGTCTGGCCTATGTCCTCACTTTAATTGCAGGAGCAAACTGGGCAACAAATTTGTGAATGCATAACACACTGCAATGAGATGTGTTTTGCATATAGGGGAACCAGGACCGGGGTACTTCTGACTCCCTGTGGCTGATGGCAGCAGATCGGCTGTTTTCTTTTCTTGCTAATCTGGCTTTACCAAAGGCTCTAAGGTCGGGAGTCAGTGCTGAGCTGAGCTTGCTGGTGGGCAGGTCAAGCACTCCTGGGCAGTGCAATGGGAAAATTTGTCATCTCTGATGAAGCCATTGTTCCAATTAGCTCTTTTAAAGTCAGCTGTTTATAATAGGAAACCCAAACGCCTGAACAGGAGAAAGTGACAGCTCTACTTTCTCCTTTACTTTGTCAAAGCGGAGATAGGGTCTGGACTCAGATGTGTTTTCTCTCTTCCCACACTTCATTGCCAGACTGAGGCCTAAATTTCATGTCTAACTATAGCTGATTGCACCCCCTTAGCACTGGTAATTTTAGGCCTCAAGCAGATGTCACTATGGCCTCTAACACGTTGCTGGACACGGCTTTAAAGCATCATGATTTTGTCAAAAACATTTCCAGTTTGCATTAGCATTACACAACCAAGCCAAGTAGAATAGAGACAAAGTTCAAAGTGTTTAACAAGTAACGAGTTCTGCCTCATAACAGGCAGGAAGTAGGTGTCACAAGCAGAAGGCTCAGAAAATGAAATCCTGGTCTCAGCTGAAGCAGCAGGCATCGTCCATACCACTTCATTTCCTGGCCACTTTCTATCAATTCTGTAAATATCTTGCAATCGAAATGTCTCCTGCACCATGTCATATGTAGGAAATAGACACAGAATCAACACAAAAATACCAGTCAGAAGCAGAAGAAATAACACCACAAATAATTCAACTAAGCGTCAGAGTGTCTTTTTAAAGCTAGTTATGGTATTAACATGAATCACCATACTTAAACCTCTTCATGGGACAGTTAAACATATCTCATTTAACTTTTTGGGCCTTTCCCCCCACCATCTAAAAAGATCTTTTTAAGATCAGAATAAAAAACAGCAGCTATATCTCTATGTCACAAAAGACAACTTTTGTGTGCTCCAGGAGCTCAGCAGCCACTGTCCTCTTCACAGAAGGCTCCAAGACAAAAGCATTCAGAAGTTCCTGCTGGGGTAATGACACTGAGGAAGAAGTCAGGAGACCTTCATTACAAATGGAAAACTAATAAGCACTATCAAAACATTGGTCTTGCTGCACACAATCAGTAAAAAATCCCACTAAAAATAAGTACTTGAGAATTTGATCCAAAGTTTATAAACAACAACAGTCAACTTCACCTTTTTTTTTTGTTTGTTTATACCGCTCTAGGCTGTGGCATAAGATTTAGTCTTTTAAATAGTCTCTGTCCACTTCAATACCACCTTTTACCTGGAAATCTTAAGTAGATTCAACTTCATAACAGCTTCTGAGGCAAGGAAAATATTATTGCTTTTGCTGCCTGGATGGAGAGTGAAGAGGGAGAATAATCAGCCTAGCCTTTATACTAGATGCCTGCAATAGAGAGAAAAGCAATACTAATTCTCCCAGAAATACAGGACATTCGTTGTAAGAATAAATATTCCAAGGAGTCATATCTACTTCCAGAACAATTATATACAGTACATTTAATTACCAGTACTGTAAATAAATGATTTTGACTTGTGTTATGCGGTAGGAATAAGTGGTCCCTGCATTTAGTTCACCCTGAGCAATTGCTTTCAGGCAAAAATGAAGATAAAGTGGTGATTCTAGCTGCTCCCACTATAATGGAAATCAGAGGAGTTAGTTTATCCAAGGGCTAAACCACAAGCATTGCATTTAGAGTTCAGAGCATTTGACCATGTTCTATTAGACTTATGTACAGATGAAAAAAAATTCACTTCAGGTAAATGTAAATCGATCTCACTCCCACAATGGTGTGCAGGTCCCTTAAATTTGCATTGCTGTAAAAAGCTCGTATTGCCAGGGGGAGTTTCTCAGGTAGAAAATAATGCATACATAAAGTCCATAATTTGCATATTTTTCCATTGCCAGAGAACGATAATTCAGCTTCTGAGTGCTGGGGTATTTCAGCGATTTCAAAATCAAAACCAATTTGATTCAGAAGCCTAAACAAGCTGGATTCTCAATGGAGCTGGACACCCTCAGCCACCCTGTAGTTCAGTGGCCACACAGGGAGCCCAGCACCAGCACAGCCCTCAAGCACTGCTTCTGAGGCTCCGCAGGTAGCCTGCCCTCCCTCACACGAATACCCTCAGAAACTCCCTGCCCTGGCACAAGGCTCGGGCAGGGCTGGAGGGTTAAGAAACACCAATCCCTGGTTGCCTCGGACAACTCTCCCATTATGCCAAGGTCATTATTTGTGCCAGCTCTGCCCTCTGACCCAGGGCTCCTGCCTTATGAGCAGCGCTGAGCTCATCGGCTGCTATTTTTCACAGCGTTTTGCATGACCTGGTCTATCAAGCTCTAGCATATGCAGCATCCAAACCCTGCTCAGCCAACAGAGCAATGTCCTCATGGGCTTTTCTTGTTACAGTGGCTTTATCCTTTCCAAAGATTAATGAATCCCTCTTTGTGATGCCCTGTGACATTACTACCCATTTACCTGCAGCAGAAAGATTGTACGAGTGCTCCTGGTACAGACTCGGGCTTTATAATCAAGCCAGATTGCTTCTTTAATGTCAATGCATGTAGTTCATCCTTTACCTTAAATCAATAAGGATCAAACCAGGTTGACTTCTATGCATACAAAAAGGCTTGAGACAGTCTGTAAGCAGCTGTATGGATTTTGTGGAGCCTGAAAGATGACTTTGTCGGAAGTACAGGAAGTTGCACATTTTCAAGTAGTCAGACAAGGAGGGAAATGTAATCAACTAGTGTCAGTGCAAGTGCACCTCTCGGGAATGCCAGAAACTAAATAGGATTTTGGAAATTATTAAAGCATTTTGCAATGCGACAATTACACATAAACCTCAGCCCATACTCCTTTATATATATAAGTGAGAATTTAGGGAGAACCTACAAACTGTATTGTGATCTATTTTCCTGTAAAACAGCTTTTTGTAATTTTTCTTCCTAGGCAGCTCTTCAAAAAAGCGACAGATACAAGGAAGAAACAGCAGTCAGAAGCAAAGGATTTCCTGAGACTGAAAAATCTATTTTCAAGAAATCTGAGAAAAAGAAATACAAAAGAAAGAAAACCATATGTGCACTGAATTTTCTTTTTGTAATGAGAACCAGTGCTGTGAAAACACAATAATAAAAGAAAAACAACCCCTCTCCAAAGACATTTGTATGCTAGGGCAGGAGAAATTTTTCTTGACTCTAACAAAAACTGTGACAGACAATACCTATGATTCAAGAAATTTTATCTTCTGAAATGTCTGGTTTATCAATTTGATACATTTACATTGAAGAATGTTAAAAACCCCATGCAACAGGACAGAAACATAAGAGGCATGAGTCAGCAATAGAACAGGATCCATCTTTTGTTTGATTTAAAAGAGCTTGAAGAACCTCTGAACCACAGAAGCAGTCAGAAACAAGCAACTTGAGGAACATTATACTTTTTTCTATCTATACAATGAGAAATGAGAAGAGAGAATTAATGGGTGTTTTGTAAAAACCCTGCAGTCATAGTGAGATGAGTGGTGCTATATTGTTCTTATACAGCATATATGTATAGAAATCTGTATAAGACATTTATATGCTACAATGTATTTACATCATTTGCAAAGATTTCATGCAACCAGAACGAGAAAGTGCTTCCTACACTGAAAAAAGCAATTTGTTCTATTTTAATACAACTGACAACCCTGTGCAAAGCCACCCTTCTCCTGGAAAGAGGGAATTGTTGGCTTTCCAACAGATACCTGCTGTAACACTGGAGAATGGAGACAAGATTGGGATTTCATTAAAAACAGGCAGCCAGACGTCTCTGAGCTCCAGTAAGGAGCTGCTTCTACTGCTGACAACAGTATAATTGAAGCACATCCCGGACAGATAACTTTTGAGAAAAAACTCCCAGTTAAAAGTTTGTTTCATCACATACCCATGTGGAATAACCAGGTAGCTCATCTTAGACAGTACAAAAAGGCCAGACTTCTGAAACCAGTCACACAGAATCTAAAACATTACAGGTTTTCTCAGTCTCCAGACTTGTTTCACCATCAGTTGCATTCACTTTCTCCTATTCCTAATTTTAGAAAAACATAGGTGGAGTGTCTCTGTGAAGTACCACAATATGACTGTGGTGCTCCTAAAAGAAAACTGTAAGGTGGGTATGGAGCAGAAGCCAAGCTCCTTAACCCAGAGTGAAATTAAATGTCCAACAAATGTCTGAAGCAAGATACCTAATCTTCAGCACATCAGGAAGGCAACTTCCTTGTTTGTCTAGTGCAACAGAATTACATTTTCAGAAATCTATTTAATCCCTCAGAGATGTCATTGCTTTGTTTGGACTTTACAGCTACACTTGAATCAGTTACCTCACACCTTTTTAATTATTTTGTCCAAAAGATAACTTAATCTCCAGTGATTCAATCACCCATTACAATGAAAATCTTAGAGGAGAACATTTTGCCTTGGCTGCACTTCTTTTGCAGAAAAGGATAAGGATGCTGAGAAGATGCCTTATAAACCTAGTGCCAGCAAAACAAAGTCTCCTCTGGTGACAGTGAGGTGGACATAAGCTACAGGCTGCCATCTTGCATGGCCACTTGCAGCCATTCAAGTTAAGAAAACCATTCTGGACACAAAACTCTATGAAGGACACAATGCTGCTACAGGTGGTACAGGGGAGGCTGCCATAACACAGATAGGGCAATAGATCTGCTAAATTTCACTATGGGCCATTCATACCTTAAATTAGCCCAAGTAAGGAGCACACAAAACTCTTTCAGATTACATCCTTCAGAGGTGCAAGTTCAGCATAGCTTCACTGAAGTTACTGGAACTTCCTAAAGAGAAAACCAGTTAACCCATCACTGAAACCCCTGGTTTCAGTAGAATAAAGTAAGAATAAAATTATACAAAAATCCAGCCAATGAAAAAATATCTGAGTGATTTTGGAAGACATTCAACCTCTATCTCACTTCAGAGCTTGGCATGATCATATTTCTCTTACCAATTTATCTAAAGAAAATTCACAGTATCACCACAGAAGTGTTACACAACATCTTTAAAGCTTTAGTTGAAATAACTTCCACAGCAAGCTGAAATTGGAAGGCCAAGTACTGCAAGCAGCTGTAGTCAGAGCCATACCAGAGCTCTTAGGACACCTGAGCTACAGCACTTATATGTGCAAGTTCCCTACAAGTCACCAGCACTTCTGTTGAGGTGCCACATACTTTTATAGCATAAGTTTTTAAAGGAAAAAAATGCTTTGTGACAAATTTAAGAAAAAAATATTAAACATTTCAAGTATCTAACAGGATCTTATAGCAATGTTTGAAAGTTGCCTACATGCAGTCATTATTCTGCTTTTATTCACTGACGTACATCACTCCCTTACTGCAATACAACGCTGAAGCCAATGACAGAGTATAGCTTTTTCACATTCACATTTTGCTCAGTCTGAATGGTTAGTGTCTCTATTTTACCATCCTAGATAAGGGAAAAAGTCCTACTGATAGCAGTACACAAATGAGTAACACCACTTCCTATTAGATTTATCTTTGTTTCCCTCACCTGAGGTCCGCCTGAAAGCATCAATCTGCTTTCAGATCTGCAGTGCAAATCTGCTACAAATTTAATGTGCTAAGGTTAAATGCAAGCCTGCATTTTGCAGAGAAGTAACTCTAGGATAGTCAGAAACCCACCTAGCGCATTACCATTTTGTCCTGCCTTTAAAATCCTCTCAAAGGTTGAGAGGAAGGCAAGGAGATGCACACACTTGCCATTCAGGGTACCCAGGCCCTTTTCCCATTCTAGAAAGGGGCTCTTCTGGGTTGGGCTCCAAAGCATAGATGCAAATGTGGTTTTGCACATTTGAATAGATGTTCAAAATGTGGTTTTTTAGCGAGGTATCAGCAATCTCTGTGTATTGCTCTCATAAAAAAGATTAGGCAAATTTTCAGATCATGTGTTTTTCACATTTGTGTTGGAAGATGCAATGAAGAAATAGGTTGACCTGAAGTGTGACTAAGCAGCAATTATATGGCACATTCTAAAGCCAACAGATATAAAAAGTAGCAATTAGTAAGCAGATGAGAAAGACTTTTAATACATTAATGCCAATGATAAATAGTAGAAACTTGTAATTGCGTGAGCTACCCAATATGTTTCCTGGGAGTTTTTAAAAGCGCATACATTGAGGGGTTTGTTTTGGGTTTTGTTTTGGTTTTGTTTTTTGGGGGCTTTTTTTACAAGCTGGTATCTGTGCAAATCAGATGTGAAACTAAAATACAGCACTTGAGATGCATGTGGATTCATCAGACACTTGTGGATTTTGAATACAAAAGATCATATTAAATCACTTTTTAGAGATACACGCTGGATTTCCTATGCTGTAGATAAAATCTTATTCCACTACTGTTCTGGTGACTCATGGGAGTACAATGCCAATTTTCTTCAATTCAGTGCTTTTGCATTACAGCAGGTAAATGATATTGCTCAGGCTCAATAAACTGGGAAATACAGGCCTTATTGCTCATCCTTATGAGATGAGCAGAATGTGTACAACTTTTAAACAAGTTCTGTAACACTGCATTTGATCTATCACAGCTGAAGTGGAAAGCTCTCCTTCAAAATCTAAGAGATGTTTTTGCATGATTTGCCCTCAGTTCACACATAAGACAGAAGAAATGCCATTGCAAAAAACCAAATGGCTAGGAGAGAGCAAAGGTAGGGGAAATTAAAATTGAAACAAAGATTGTGCCTTGCGTGCATGACCCTTGTGCTAAAATACCTCATTCCCTTCTGCACTATGCTACCCTATAAAAAGGTCAGATATACTGTATTACCAACCTATAAATAATTCAGGGTTGTAAAGCTTCTTATCTGATGTAGAAAATGCAGAGGACACACAAGAGTGCTTTTTGAACAAAGTCTTCATAAACCTTACAGATCAGAATGTATTAAACTGTGCCGCCTTTACCACAACCCTGATGAAGGACACATTATTCCCTTAGCCTACATCACACGTCACCGGCAGTGGAGGTAGATTGGGAAGAAGTTTAGCTGTCCCAGATCCTGACTCAAAAATCTGAGTGCACAGGTTAGTCTGGGCTCAGAAGCTAGAAAGAAACCATTGATCTACATGTGGGCTCTTTCACTAGGCTTTGTACAAGCACAAAAAAATAGCTAATGTTTTCCACAATAAGGTTTGGTCTAAATGCTCAGGAGAGAAAGATACATTCTCTATCACCCCAGTGGAAACACAGGTGATTTATCGGAAATTAGGATAACACTGACTCCATACTTCCATCCTCTAAACCCCCACATTGCTGCACCTGCAAACTTAAATGTGCCAAAAAATCAGTGAATGCATTCTGGTGACAGCTCTGATACTGCTATCCATACATTGCCATTTTCAGGTAATGCACAGCTTGCTTTCCCTCTTTCTCTTAGTAGAGAGATTTTAAAGAGTGCTATCTGAATTTATGGTTTCACAAATGTTCCAAGTATTTTAGCATATAGCTTTTCAAGTTGTTAAAGTAGCCCTGATATTAAATACCAAAATGCCAGCCATTTTAGAATCTCATCTTTTGACAATTATTAACACGGATTAAACTATCATCTTCCTTCCTTTTTCTTACTTGTGACTTATGAAGTTCACCCTGCTTCTGTATAAAAAGGAAAGAGATGGCTTTGAAAATGACTGGTCTTTATTAGCTAAATCAAAGCTAAATGTTTTTCGTTCTAGATGACATTTTAAAATATTTGCAATAAAGCAAAAATATACCCTTAATCTCTTTGAACCATTTTTCCTCTTTATATATTTTCCCACTGTTTTTATGGATTAAAAAAATCGTTCAAGAAGAAACATCTGTTTGACCTTAAAGCATACAATCTATCCATTGTCTCCTATGGAAAACAGAAATTATATTGATTTTCCAGCTTTTTTCCTCCTCTGCAATGGAAAATTGAAAATGACTTCAGCATGCTTAGAAGACTTCAGCCTAGATCTGTATGGTCCAGCTGGCAATTGTGTAGGCCAAATTGATCCTTTTGGATTTTTTCTACCTGGGTAACTATGCTTTCCTCAGAAGAGATCGGGAACAGCGGCAGAGAAAGACTGTTCAGCATTGACAGATGACTGTCTCTGCCTGTGGTTGCACCTACATCCCAAACTACAGCCACATCATCCAATTTGGTGGCAGGCATGGGGTTACGGTGCACCTAAGACATGGTCCAGCACTTCAGAACACTTACCAGTAGCAAAGACTCAGATGGGGAGGAACCACGATCCAACTCTGAGAGTTGATGGGCATGGATCTGCAGCGTTATTATTGGAACATGCCACTGTCATTGCTGATTGTTTATCATGGCCCAAAGAATACTGTGTGCTATATAGTCATCTAAAAAGAAAAATCGTTGGCTTAAAGGGAGGCGTTGTGTCCTGTATTATACAGCTACCACACAGAGAGAGCCTTGAATTGATTCCTCGCATCTTTGAGCACACGTGGGGAGAAGCAAGCTGCCTGCCTGCCTGATCAGGGACAAATCACAAGGGAGCCAGCCCTCACCTCCTGCCCCACTGAACCAGCCACCCAGCATGGGGAGAGAAACCCCACTAGTCAGGACAGGTGACATGCAGTGTTTCTCCTGGTGGCTGCAAATTACAATTTTCTCAGAAAAAAAAGTGGGGAAGTGATAATTTTTTTGGATGGCAAATCTTTTCTAAGTTGCTGTGAGGGGCAGCAGAGCTATATACTGCAATTTACGGAAAGATTATGAACTGTGACAGAAGCCCATAGTCCCCAAGTTAAATCACTCCTACAGGACTGAATTCTAGCAAGAGACCTACTGCAATCAATCACACTCTCAGAGAATAAGAATTGCAGAACAGAAAGTGGCAGAGCAGCATCTTGAACAGGAAGGAGAAAAGGAAAAAAAGAATACAAGGAGAAATTGTCATGACTTTCATTTTCTGAGTATTATTCTTCCTTTCCACTTGTTTATCTTGTGCCAAAATTCTTATTTCTGATATAAAACAGGAAAGCAGGTCCCAAATGCATTACATAAGTGCCTTAATAATATAGTCTTAAAATTCTAAAACGAGTGTTTCCGATGGGTTTTTTTTTATTTTATTTCGGTGAGAGAAATAATTATTAATGCAGGGCGCACATTATCAATTTACATTCATCCTTCTTGCTGTTAAATTGCTGTAAATCCCCCACTCATCTCATTACTCATCGCTATTTTCCTGCTCCCGTGGTAGCTGTAGGAGTGAACTCTCGGCTGCTGTCTGCCCGCAGCACGTAGCTGTCTCTCAGTCAGCTTTACAGCATTAACAGTCATGCTCTGATAAATCTGCCACGGTAGGAACAGGATTAGGCCTTATGTTACTTTAGTAGGATCAGAACTAAGCTTTGAATCCTCGCATATGTTACACACACACACACACACACCAGTAAGCAAAATACCTTAAGTGATTCAAGAGGCCCTGTAGTACCTCGGTTTTGCACCATTTGTTCTAAAGACTATTGGGTAATTCAATCAAACAGGAGGCTTGTGTCCTGTGAGTCAATGGCGTGGGGATGGATTACCAAAGGAACCCTGCCAAGGTAGCACGGCAGGGCCTGGGAGAGCACAGGGAGAGCACACAAGGGATGCTGAGCACAGAGCGTCGTGCCATCAGCCTGCCCCGTCTCCTTGGCTCCTGCCACGCACCAGAGGTTGGCCAAAGAAGAGGTGATTGCAGTGCCCAGCAAGCAGCTACAAAGGGCTGACCACTGAGAACAGTTCAGTGGGTGGCAGCTGTGACATCTGCAGTGATAATGGCCACAGACTGGTTCACACAAACCTCTTGCAGCCCCGGCCCAGCCCCCTTCCAGTGGCACGGCAGAGGAGCATAAGGGGACCCAACCTGTAAATCCATCCTGTATTAGAAGCTTCATGCATACGTAGGCATGATCTGGGCAACAGGAAGGTTCCCCAGGTTCACAATAGCCCATATGGCAATTGGGTTTGCCTTAGACAACCAAATATCTCACTTATCCAGTGACCCAACTGCCAAGAAATTGCCCTTCCTACACACTTACAGAAATGGTGCAAGAGCAAACTTTATGTTCTCCGAGATCCCACAGCACAGGACAAAATTTGCCTTGAGGACTTCTATTGCAGCTTCTTGTCATCATTCCCCACAGACAGCTGTGGGGTCAGCATAGCTCAGCACAGACAAATGTGACACCCCCCCCCCCCCCCCCCCCCCCCCCCCCCCGGACAGACAGAACCAGAATTGCAACATAAAATAACAAGTAACTGGTTACAGCTATGGATATCTCTTACTCTACAAAACCGAGAGTTATACAGATATAAATTGTCATACCAATCTATAAAACAGAAAAGCCTACTTTGTGCAAAACACACAGCAATGCGTGAGTGTAGTGGGCACGTTCACTGCTTCGATTTCAAAGGAAATTAGTTTCTGACATCTTAAGGTACTTCAGAAGACAAAGGTAAATGCTCTGTCACCTCTAATCAGCTGCAGCTGCAACCAAGGAATGAGCAACACCACCAAAATCTAGAGCAGTTAACTGCTTAGCTGAGTGGACAGTCCATTTGAACATTTGGGAATCGCAGTTCTTTTCCAAACCTAGCTCTTCACAGGCTCACAGGCACATGGCAAGACACTGGAGAGACTTCCCTCGTCTTATGTATGCCTAGGTTACCCAGTTAATATTTCCGTAGTGACTACTTGTGAAACAGAAGATACCAGGTCAGTCAAACTTTGATGAAACGTTACAGTCCTGGGAATCCACTGCTTCTTTATTATAAAGAATAGTATTGTTAATGTATTTTCTAAATGAAAGCAGAAAAAAATAGATTAAAGGAGTCACTGCAACCACAATTTAACATTTTGCCTAATTCTATCTTGATTTTAAAACTCGTACTTATAGGAAAACAGGGAATGCTCTTACATGGCACCCCCCAGGCACCCAGCTGGTTTGGAGGGACATGCTCTCCCAAAGGCAGTGGGTGATCTCTGTTTTATCTATTAAGACCAGAAGTGCCACGCAGCTAAACCACATGTAAGCAACAAGTGCCTGATGATCAAATTGCACTTCCGCTTTACATATTAAAGGAATTATTAATGAAAAATAATTGGTCAGAAAGGGCCAGTTTTAAAGAAGGGCAAATGAGCATTTATTTTTTAAGCTCCCCTTCCTTCCCCAAAAGCTGTTTCTGGCTTTGCTTTAAAACCGGCTGAAAGATGTCAGACATGCAAATCCCTTCCCCTGGCACCAGCTCCAAGAGGAACAGAGCTGGAGCAAAAGGAAGAGCAGAGACTGAAGCTGAGCATCTGCACCATGAAGTGTGAGCTCTGTGGCATCCAGAGCTCTCCCTGCTCCTTCCACCCCCCCATCTGCCCTGTACCACCCTCCTCTCCTGTGAGCCACTGCTGGAAGAGATGGGTCCTCGACCTTTATTTCTCCTTCCAGTCAGTCCCACAGCAGCTTTCTCGGAGCAGAGTCAACCCATTTCCTGGAAGGTGTACTGCTCTCCTGAATTGGGGAACACCTACCTCCCACATGGTGGCCCTAAATAGCCCAGGTACCCTTCTCAGTGAGAAACCACAAAGCAGTTGGCTACCACTGCTACAAACAGAAATTGCCACTGGATTGGGGAACCATTTAGGAAAAGCTCAAAGGGACAGCAGGAAAAGAGCAAGCAGAAAAGAGGAGCTCAGCTCAATCTGATTTGTAAAGCCCTGTGTCCTTTTGGGACCTGTAACCTGTGCAAGGATAAGTCTGTGACATACATGCACTTTTCTCCAGAAGTCACCGTTTCAGGGAAACTCTTCAGTTAGGAAACTGTGGCTTCAGTTACTGTTGCTGTCCCAAACAGCATTAAAATGTCTGTGCAGTTCGTCATGTCAGCCCCTGGCCAAACATCTCCTCCTACCTCTTCAGAAAGCAGGAAAGTCTCATTCCATTTCTGATGAAGGCAATATCAATGTTTGAATTAGATAATGCCAAACACCACCGTTGTCTGTAGAAAATCAGAAATGAGTAAGCCACCTGTGTAAGCATGCAGCATCTGACCACTAAGCGCTTTCTTCATTGTGTCCCATCAAAAAACCCAAAACATGGTCCCTGGTTTCTAGCAAACCATTCTGCAGTAAGAGGCCTTCCAGCCTTCCCATACAACATGCAAGGAGCAGCAGCTATTTCTCTCAGGTCAGTGGCAGGGTTTTAGAGTATGAAAAGGCTTTAGACATTGTTTCCACACCACAGAAAGGACCATGAGTGTCCTTCTCCATGTCCTGGCTTCTCAAACATATGCTACAGAGATGGTCTTAACAACTGTGAATCAATTTATTTCCCTTCCAAAAATGAATGGAAAATTCTGATGAAAACCAGTTTCTGCTTCTCACAGGAGGCATTTTCAGAACCATCACAGTTGGATGGCAAAGCTGCTCACAGCAAGCTTGAATCAGAAGGGGAAAATGTCAGGACAAAAGGGTGTTAAGTGGAAAAATGCCACAGACCTTCCACAATAGGCAAGGTCTATTTGCTTGAGAAACTGTGGCTATCCCTTTGGCCATCTTTACTGCAGACCTCAGAGAGAAGAAGTAGCCTGGCTGGAGAAACTGGGGTACCTCTGTCTGAAAGGTCTTGAGGAAACACCTGCTGACACACACCTCAGCACAGGAACATTACCTGCCACTGAGATTTCATTCAAATGATTTCATAAATAACTGTATATACATCATTTCTACTGCATTGGTCAAGCTGACAGCTCTTGCTTACAAAATATAAATAGAATAGATAACAACAGGATTAGTTCAGTTTCGTCTAACTCAGCACGGTTAATATTTTTCCATAAAATGCACTCAGGAGTCTGCATCACAATCATCCAGGCATAACTTTGTTATCATGAGCTAATTATTATTGACAGTTTGCAACAGCTACACATTTCTTTCTTTAGTAAACAGATTAAATCACTGCAAGATGTCTACAGCAATAATCATACAAGACTGTTACGGCAAAAACTCGACTTGTTGGATCTTTTTCCTTAATGCTCTGAATATCACAACCAGCTGATTCAGTGGTGAGGCTGCCTGTAGCACTACAAGTGAACATTCAGTACTAACACAGTGTCATAGGGAAAAATGTTGATATCTTTTGTGGAAGATCAGGAAAAATATAGCCTCACTCTCACGATGTCTTCTTCATAGTGAGAAAACAGTATCTCAGTGCTACAAGATGTAACAAGTTAAAGAAAGTTCATCCTCTCCCCTACACAGATGGTCAGAAAGAACAAATATTAACCAAAGTACAGGGGAAGAGACAGAGTGGACAGCCTACGGTAATGCAGGATACTGCTGGTAAGCAACAGCATTGCCAATGATCTATCTACCAATTTGCAGTGATATAAATGAAACCCCATCTCACTGATGGTTATTTTCTACCTGGACCTCATCACTTTCCTATAAATGCTTTCCTGGAATTTACTGGAGTCAACACCATCCACAGAGGCAAAAAGCAGGCACATCACCTATAAAACCTTTTCCAAAGCATTTCTTTGCTTCTGGTGCTTTGGCACCTCCAACTGACAGACAACAAATCATAGATGTTGGCTGAGTCAAGGATTATTTTAAATGCCATTGTCTGTAAAAATTCATACCAATTTACTGGTGCTATGCTCCGATGAACAGAAGACAACAGTGTCAAAATCCATTTTAGAGAGACACCTTTACTGTCAGTATTTTGTAAACAATGTTGAGACTGATCTGGGTATCAAAAAGGAACATGTAAATATTTTGTTACACCATTTATTGCACGGATTTTTATCAATAAATAGATGTATATAAATGTATATACACAGAATTTGCAATTAAAGATCTTTGTTCAGTCCCTTTGTTTTTTGAAGTAAAATTCAGGCTTGTAGGAACCTTGTAGTACTGTCACAGCATTTAATTGGAAACAGCTATTTTCTACCATTTGCTTTGATGAACTCCCACAGAAGTTTTGTTTTGCTCCTAGTGACAACCTAAATTTGGTACAAAGTTCCAGAAATTAGTGATATGTATCTGCAGAGCCTGAATTATAGATTTTGCCAATATTCAAAAAGGCAAAAGCTGATTATATACACAAAGAACTAACAGCTTTCTACCTTGGTCTTCTCCTGAGGGTTGAAACCAGACTGGCTGTCTAATCCAAGGTTCACAAATTTCCTAGAGGCATTTTTGTGAAGAGGACAAAAAAAAATAAATGCAATCAAGTATAATGGAACTTGTTTTTATCACTCAATTGCCTAGAAATTACCAGGTACGTTCATACTACTGTTGGAAACCTATTATCATTAACAACCACATTGATTTCCATTTACAAAGAAGTCTTTGAAAGAGATAATTGCCCAGCTTGACTAGACAAATCCCTTTTAACAACACACAGAAATCTGTGGCATTAGGACCTTCTACTCAACCGAGTGTTCTCTACTTACCCTACGAGTGGAAGACAAAGTAAAGGAGCACTCCTTTTTTTAGTATTTTATGATTTGTGGTACAATTCATGCAACAATGGTGCTTTTTCATTTACTGCCTAGCTCTCAATCTGACTTGGAAGAATGATATGTAATATTTTTGTCTCCTCAAGCTGTGTGTAAACAAACCGCATCCATTAAAACCATCAACTGTCTCTATGTTGTTAAGATGACAACCAACTAATAGCCTGGTTTAGTGATGTACTTGAAAAAGGGGCTATTGGTGTTGTTCTGCTAGCCCTTTAAAAGAGGAGGCTGTGATCTCTTGAGGAGCGATGCTAAAGGGAAAAACTTTGTGTAACCTATGAGTCCTGTTCAGGTTTCATCAGAAGGTTGGAACAAATGGCATCATTCTGCCATGAGCCCTGTTGCGTGACGGGAATGGACACCCAAAGAGGAGCTGAGCTGGTCAGGGGTGCTGGTCACACACAGAAAAAGGAAAAAGCACTATCTGGTCTCGGGACTGATCTTGTTGCTGATCTTGTGCCTACTGCCTGGTCCCAGACCACTTGTTCTGAACTTCTTGAGGGTGGAAGGGCAGCTATAAGAAGATATGACCTCACCTATGCCAAGTCAGCAGACAGTATCCTTCCTTCTAGAAGCAAGTTTTAAAGAAATTACAGATCTCCCTGTGACTACCTCTCTTCTAGAAGCAAAACTTTTGATGTATAAAGGTGAAAGCATAGACCAGCAACAGCGTCAGAATCTTCAACAAGGATAATTTGGCAGCAGCTCCAAGACTCTAATTTGAGAAGGAAATAATATATTTATATTACATTGCAGATTCAACAGTTCATAACAGATTTCTCTCAATTACTATGAGAAAAAGCTTTTCTCTTAGTTCTTTTATAATGTTTATTTGCTTTTTAACTAGTTTTCCTGCAGGCATATACTATAAAGGCATAAAGGCGAATTTTTATACTGCAACATCTTAAAAGCTGTTTGCCTGCAGCTACCTTAATGTTATTCTTTATTGAAGTCAGCACCATCAAATTTATCCTTTTATCATTCATAATCTTCAAATAGCTGATACAAACTGCACTAAGATCCAAACACATTTATTTCCAATGCATCCAGGATCGAGCCATTCATTTTGCTTGACTGCTGACAGTCCTAGACAGTAATAGAAAACATTTTTGATTAGCTGAGCTAAAGCATGCTTCTAGCAAAGGAACTCTTGATGAGGGTGTCATCTTCTATCATTCACTAAATTTGTTGGAGTTCTCAATATTTAAAGTTGCTCAGACTGATAGTTCATTTGGACTGCAGTTTTATTCTTTATACCTATTTTTACTATAATCTCTAAATTATTGCTTTGATCCTGAATAGAACACCTGGAATGGTGGAACAGAAACATTGTAGTTGTAGATTTAAGGATTTAACTTTATCTTCTTCTCTGTGCAATAAGGAGCTAGAAAGATATTACTCTTTAGGGTTTCTGGGATTATAATTTTCATTATTTTAAGCCAAGATCATGATTTCTGCTCTTCTGGGTAAAATTCCCTACTCATCCTCCTATCTGTTAGAGTCATTCAAAATTTATACTTACTTACTGCCCACACCATCCCCTCTCTATTTACATGACACAAACCAAGCATTCTTTCCTGCTTTTTTTCTCTTACTGGAATTACATCAGACTTACAATGCTGCCAGAGGACAAAGTTGAACCTTTCCTAATGACTACAACAGAGAATCAATAAAAACCTTAAAATAGATTTCCCAAATAATTCTACAAAGGTACCTTTCTTGTTCTGAAAGTCCATTTTGGCTAAACACACCCTACAAATATTGGGCCTTACCCTCTCATAAGATCTGTACTATCATCAATCTGTGCTGCAGCCTTGAGACTTTTTCAGGAATGTTTAAAAGGGGGTAGGCCAGAAGTCTGTGTGGCAACAAAAGGCAAAAGTAACCCTATGTGATTTAAACATAAAGGCAGGCTCAGCCACAAGTGAAGAGTACTGTGGTGTCATTATCCTCTGCAAAATGTGCATGTAAATGTGCAGGCAATTCCCCCTACAGTTAGCTAAGCACAGGCACCACCTCCATTTTTATATCATTTACAGAGAGTTCAGAAAGCTTTCCTCCTCTCCCCCACCCCTTCCCTTCGTGTCAGCCATGGGTCTTTCTGCATTGGCAATTCCCTGAAACCACCTCTCACTTCCAGTGCCCAATCCAAACAGGAACACACTTTTCCCCTTCTCTTAGAGGAACATTTCAAACACAAAGCAGCACAGATCTTCCAAAATCCCTCTGAGAAACTCATGGCCTCTACCTAATTCTGTTCATCTTTCATGCTTTCCCTGGAAAACACTGACAGTGAAGCAGGGACCTCACACTTGGGGCTACTGGTGGATGGTCCTCAACTGAGGTTCCTGGACAGTGGCTCACCATAGGGAACCGTGTAAGCAGAGATGACATTTGTGATTAAGGAATATTTTTCAGTTACCCTGTGACATCTAATTGTCCACAGTCATGTTTTCTTGGTCATGAATGCTATTCTAAACGTCAGCTCTTTGCTGCATTAAATGCCTGTCCATCCCCAGCACTACAATGCAAGCTGCTGCAATGTTTTACTTCCAAGCCAGAGCATGGGTTCTGTAAAATGAATGGAAATGAAGAGCTGATCTAGGGGCAGAGATGCAGGAGGGAATAAGGAGAGCTGCTCCCTATAGCAAATAGTTCATATTGACACACTTCTGTGCTTTTCAGTCTCCCCCCAGCTTTGGGGAGCTCTAACAAGACCAATGTTAAAAATGGATTAGGAGCAACAACGCTTTTCTTTACTGGGCCATGCTTTAAATATGATAAATAAAATTAAATTCATTTTGCAATCAATGGAGAGTTAAGTTGCAAAACACCTTTTTAACATTTGTCAGGAATATTTCTGTGTCACCAGAACATCACAGCATACATTCAAACTTAGCACACAAAAGCTGCCATTTTTAATGAACAGTGTGCTAAGATTGCTTTTTAGCAGGGCAAAAACTTCAAGACAAAGACACTGTTACTGTTGTCACAGCCACAAGTATAAACCAGATTCCTTTCACAATGAGTTTTCTAGTCATGGGTAAGTGACAGAGAATAATTTAGTTTTTTTAAATGTCAGTTTTCCTAAAATCTGAGCTGGGGTAGTTGTTTTCTCTGAGACGTATTTGAATCCCACTGCAATAAAGCCATGTTTAAAATTAGCTATCAACACAACTCTGTCATAAGGCACTCTCACTCTCAAGAGTTAGAAAACCTTCCCATTTTGCAATACTGCAACCTTATCAGTGAAGTCAATTCTTACAAGCTGTTATTTTTACAATTTGAAATCCATTAATACCACCATTTAAATACAACATACCTTATTTTTGCATTTTAAAATGCTGCTTTAGAGAATGTATTAAGTTATAATCAAATGAGAATTTAGCACAGGCTATAGAATAAACTATCTGACAGCAAAACAGCACGGACTAAAAACATAGCAATTTATTGTTCTATTCTGTAAGAGAAAGATTTCACCTCTTTTGTCTTAAATTAAAACAAACAAAAATCCCTTAGCTTAATCTTCTTCTGGCAAGGAATCACATTAGAGGTAGATAAAAATCAGCATTACCTTTTCAACCTATTTTCATTGCCTAGGCCAGACAGTCCACTGGCAAGAGGCAGATTTAGCACAAGGCAGTGATTTCAGTCACTCGCAGACACCCGCTATCGCATAATCATGCAGAAAAGATGCAGCCGCTTCACCTCAAGTTGCTTATTTGAGGAAGTAGTTATAACTAAGAGCAGAATAAGGCAGTTAGTAGATACATGTGTGTAATAATTCCGGGGTGATTGGTGCAAAAACACAGGAAGGACATTTGCTGCAAAAGTTACTTGACTTGGTATCTCAAGACTGAAGAAACCCAAGCAATTAGAGATGCACAGAAAGAAGCCGTGCTGGGACAGATGCTGAAAGTGAAGGGCTTATAGATGCCTCAAGCCAAAGACTCTTCCATAACAGTGTGTGAGCGTTTGTATACACAGACATGTCTGTATAATAATGGCAAGATTTGAGAGGGAAAAGGAAGAAGATGTGAAGAAGGGAAATGTCAAACAAACTTTTTGGTCACTTTCAGCTCTGCCAGCACCTCTGGCTCAGAAATAGTCGAGACACAGAACGGACTCAGCAGTTTTCAGACTTTGTACCTCAAGCATCAACACCCTTACAGAGGCACAGTGCTAAGGGTCCATACAATTCCTCCAATAACATGGAATAATCAGAGCAATAAAACAATTCTTGCCAGTAGGACAGGGGAACATAGGCTTGGAGGGGAATAACAGCTACTCCAAGACCAATTTTGCACTGTCACAGACAAATACATCCTCTCCATCAGCTTAACAAGTTCTGTCTTGGACCTAATCTGACTTTTTCCTCTTTAAAAGCCAATTTCAATATCTCGTCCTTTCAATAATTAGAAACCTTATTTTGAATTCCATCTAAATTTATCCATGATCAATGTAGATCTATTTGGCATAAGCCTTATTCTTTCTTTAGTAAGTAATGGTTTTGACGTCCCATTTTATTTCCTCTTGGAGTTCAGCGCTATAATATTTTATATCAAAAGAAATGCTATGCCATTCTCTGCTTTCAAATTAAAGAAAACATATTGGCAGAAAACTATTTGACCACCAGCTCTAAAAGGGTTGGAAGAACAGTATGTCTTAAAAGACCAGCACAAGAAAAACAAAGACTACTGATGGATGCCATATTGACCTTCAATCAGTTTGTAAAACATTCATTGTGGCCAGGAAAATGTTTTCAAGAAGCCAACTTTGGCAGCAAGGGCAGGCTCCGAGCCGGCAGTGAAGTTGCTCCATATCTGTTAAGATGCAGTACCCTGTTTCCTATTACTTGGAAATTGTTGGGAATTCCCCAAAGTTTCTCCAGGTGAATTTCTTGGGGTTTTTGTACTTATTAGTTATAAAACTAGGACCATATTCCTAAAACATCTTGTCAGAGTATGTTTGTTATTCAAGTAAATATAGTAGGTGGAATTAAAAAAAAGATTTAGGGCATTTTATTGCAGAATAATATATTAGTAAATCTAGTAGCGTTCCTTTTCAGTGTTTCAATCAGATGCCTACAAAAGTTAACTGCACATGTATATACATATATATGTTATACTTCTGCGTGAAGTAGAATGTAGTTTTGGAATATGAGTGTATGCCTATATCTTTACAACAGAATAAAAAAACACATTTCTGTGAAAACCTTCTAATATCCAAAATTTTTAAAGAAATTCCTATGGCTTGTGATTAGATTCTTTTTCTGTTCCATTATTTCATATTGAAGCAGATATTTTATAAACAAATTTAATTGCAAACAAATATAAAAGTTTAAATATTATTTTAATGTTTTTAAAATTACCACCTAATTTAAATAAAATTGTTGATTTAGAAGAAGTTGGCTATGTATAAAACACAGGATCAATAAAACACCTTGAAAAGTAATGCTAAGAAGTGTATCAAGTGAACTCACTGCTTTTTTCCTCTCTTCTTCATAACAGGGAAATGACCATGTTATCAACAATATTATTGCTTATTACCATTAAAAGGCCATAAGGATAGCTTTGGAATTCACAAGATTAAAAACATAAAATACCCTGCTTTTTAGGGTTTGTATCATACACATTTCCAAAGATTTATAATTGTGGGATCCTAAACATATGAGTTGGGTTACTTGCATAGATGCTTGTCTCCAGGAATTGTGCCATCAGGGAAAAAAAACCACCAAATGGAGTCTTTTCATGAAATTACAGGATCTGGCAAGCACTGCAGTTCTTGCTATTTTATTGTGAATCCTAAACTATAAAGTGCTTTTTTTAATCGTCTAGTTCTCAGAGTCAAACACTGCCTGCAAATGAAAATACTTTCAATATGCAAAAAGAAAGAACTATCTGTTGGTCTACAGTGGTAGGTTGGCTAGCACCCAGAAGTGTTAGTTTAAATGTGCAGTAAAAAAATTCTTCACCATCATGTGAAATGAGATTTCTGGCCCATCCTGAACCCTTCATCTGATACCATCTGCTCTACCTCTCCTCTCTTGTGAAGGCAGTTCAGCCACCACCTTCAACCTCTAGTGAGGCAGAAGAGATGCTGCTGAACATTGGGCAAGTGGTCGTTTTTTCCTCCAACTCTTTCATTAACATCTCTCATTTTCCTAACAGTGTAGGAAAGGGAGAAAAACAGTCAAATTCAAGCCCTTCATCATTTGGAGTCTGCACACAGAAACAGTGCTGGAAATTAAAAAGTAAAAAAGAATATATGCTTTCTTAATAGAGGCAAACAGTAGAAGTCATCAAAAATGGAAAAATTCAGAGGAAAATGCAGTTCTGCGTTACGATTAGATTTCATGCAGCATCCACATCTCAGTGTAACCTGGAAGCTGAGAGTGGCAGGTGACAGAAACAAATGGAGGAAGGAAGAGCAGTAAAAGAGGAAGAGCTTTATCCCACGTCACTGATGTGCTGCTGTCAGTCTCTGGCTGCCTCGTGGTTTATTTGGCAGATCTCAGCTAGGATCAGACCTCTCCACAATTCCGAGTATGTTTTGCCTTTCCTAACATTAAAAAACTTAAAGCTAATACCAAAAATGAAAACATTTATATTGCAATATTTTAATTTTACTTTTCCCTACTTAGGAAGATTCTCAGCACTGGGGCTTTTAAAATAATATCCAAGAGAATTACAATGACACAAGCAAAATCATGGGTTTCACTGTAGAAAAATGAAGTCAATTCAATTTTAAATACCACAATAAGGTATACTTCTAAAAGAAACAAAGTGAAGTCATTTCTACTAACATAAATGACTTCAGTTCCACTGGAATTACTCAGACAACTTGCTCATTCACGTTCCCCAAGGCTAATCAGTGTATCTAATATATCTAGAGGACACCACAGAGAATGTCATTTAGAAGACAGAAGCGCAGGAAGGGAAAAAGGGATGGGAATGGAGGAGGGGGGAGCCAGTGCTGGAGTCAATGTCTCTGTGAGAGAAGAAGGGGCAGCAGGGCCAGGCAAAAACAAGTAACATAGGGCTGTCACCACCCCCAGGGTCTGAATAAAGAATGTATTTTATTGATGCTGTGGGGGAAACACTAAAGCCCTTACTAAACAGAGTCTGACATGGAGCTTCCTTATCGCTTCGGGTTGTAGGACAAGGTGTTAACAAGACCACACAGCGCTGTGTGGTCTGGAACCTGACCACTTTCCATTGCAAAAACAATTTTACTCAGAAGATTCTCCAAAAACGCTTGAAGCAGCTCATTCACTTCAGCTCACCCCCTCCCTGTGTCCAGCAACTCACCAAAGCTCTACTTTAACAACAGCAAAAGATCGTCCTGGTCCTGGTCCTGGTCTTGTTCCACTGTTCATTTTGTACAACTTTTTTCAGTATTGTTGACAAAACACCTAATTCTAATACTGCTGACTGCAACCAAATGTAATGAATTCATTACAGACTTCATTTCATAAATAAACATTTTTGCTCTTGCATTATTAGATGCTTTTAGAAGTAATAAATCAATTAATAAACACAGCAAGTGGCTTTTCTTTTTCAGTGCTGACGAGGTACAAATTCTGCTAATTTTAGTTGTCAAACTCTACCATTAAACTACTAGGCATTCTCTGCATAATAAATACCCAGCCATCATCCTTAATTCCAGTTTAATGTATGCGCTATGATATTGCATTTACATTTGAAAAAAATAAAGGGGGTTTGAAATTATCCCTGCTGTGACCAGTTATCCTGAAAGAAATGAGAAAAAAAGCACAACTTAACAGATTGGTTTTGTTTCATTCTTTATGTTTTAATAAGTCTGCTTTCTTTTCTGTATGAATCTTTTTGTCCCTTACTGGAATGTTCTGACAGGAAATAACAGAACATAGAAATTGGCCAAAAAATTTTTCAGTTGTTAGAAAAATTGGTAAGAACACCAGTAAATATTCAATTTAATTACAACGTATGCACAACTATGAAACAACTCTGTGTTTTAGTCTGTCTGGAAATGTTGATTTGCAAACAGTGGGGTAAGTAACATGGTTCTAGAAGGGCATTGGTATCCCACAGCAAAACGGATTGTCACGGATTGTCACAGAATTGTCAGAGTTGGAAGGGACCTCTAGAGATCATCTAGTCCAACTCCCCTGCTAAAGCAGGAACGACCAGAGCACATCACTCAGGACTGCATCCAGGTGGGTCTTGAAAATCTCCAGAGAAGGGGACTCCATGTTCACATTCTAGCAACATGAGGAATTTTTTCCTTTGGGATCAGAGAAAGAAAACTGCAAGCCAAACACTCAAAACTGGAAGGAAAATAAGCAGATTGGCATACGTTGTGAGGAAAGTGCTGCAAAATGGCATCAGCAGGTTGTACCAAAACATTTGAGCCCCTTGTTCTCTACATCAATTTCCAGATTTATTTCAGACAAGTATTTTTGTATTCTCAAAGACCTGAGGTTGAAGTGGGCTGTTAAACTTACTCCTCTGTACCAAAGAATATGTTTCTCTATCAAAGACTAGCAGAAATCTCATCTGATACTTTTGTTTCTGAAAATCTCAATGGCACAACTCAGATGCAACCAAGAGAAGTACAGTAAATAAATTTGCCCATCATGAACATTTTATGATGATTTGAATTTTGTGTCATGTTACAGGTCATATATTTTTCAGAATTGGACAACTTAAATATGTCATATATGTTCAAAAATATTGTTAAAAAATTTACTTAGCCCAGAATTAATTTGGGGAAGTCGGGAAATAAAATCTTACATTTAGAAGACATAATAATGAGTATGTTTGAGAAAAAAAACACCCTGTAGCTTCAAATATTTTTGTAGTTTTAGAAGATGTTCCCCATTAATAATTTCCTTTAAAACTGCTCTGCTCCTCGTAAGATTTACAGTAGGGGTCTGGGTTGTTGTGTTTTTAGGACAAAAGGGAGAATAACTAATAGATGAAGCACTGCCATGCATATCTAAGTGCTAATTTTAGTATTAAGATTTATTTTAAAAAGTTACTTTTACAAACTGGTTAGCTCCTTAATTTTACTGATCGAAAAACAATTGAAACTGGGGAAAGGACAATTTTATTTTAATATCCTTCCAAATTCTTTCTTTTTTCAGCATTTCTGTTTGGTTGGTTGTTTTCTGTTGGAAGGTAAGGAGATAAGCAAACTTTATTTGCTTATCTTTATTTGCTATTCATTTGCAGTATTGAATCTATGAAGAAAATGCCAGACTATAGCTGCAACTACTTTCACATCTCAGACTAAGTCTGAATTTTGATATATGTTGATAAAGTACTAACTTCCCAGGAGACACCACAATTTAATATCACACTGTTCATCATCTCACAGATTCTCAAAGTACTGATTAACTTCACAGTTTAATGACTGGTTACCATGAAGTAAAATAAAAGTAATAAATGAAATGTTTGCGTTGAAGGAGGAAGAATGTACACTTAAGTTCTGCATAATGTTGTCCTAAGCAAAATCATAAATGAAGGTCACTGCAATGGTGTCTGAGCCACTTTATCTCTCCATCAAGGATATCCACTGCAAGGAGGAGCGGTGGTCGACTCAGGTCCTGCCAGTAAGAAGCCCACAGGTAGCCCAACCCGGGGAAAGCATATGGTTTTCCCTTACTATTACCATGGATGAACTGCCAAAAGTGCACATAGCTCCTATACAAGCAGATAAGCATGGCGACATGGCTGCTAAGCATGATCACTACTGACCACACTTTCATGTCAAATGCAAATGAAAATGCTAAACTTGAAACAGGTAAATATATTCACCATAGATAAGGAATCGCTTAAAAGCAACAAGGAAACATCTCACATATTTTATCACCATGCCATGGAAACCAAAGTCCACATCTTTGATATAATTTTAGTTCCCTGTGTCCTGGTTTGAGGTAAAACAGAACTAATTTTCT
>BJBW01005261.1:43885-86277 GCA_004320125.1 Scolopax mira | reverse complement strand
CAACTAGAACCCCCAGGTCTCTTTCTTCCAGGCAGCTTTACAGCCACACTTCCCTCTGAGTGGAAACAACAATCATTGACTAAAAATATTCACATCTCAAAGGCTATTTTGAATCAATGTATCATTCCATGCTATGCTTGTACAGTGTCTTGCACGGTGACCAAGGCTTGTAATGGCATTATTACTATTATTAGATCATACTATTTTTTCTAATAACTTTCACACAATCATGTTCTGTTACCAGTATTTCTTGCACTGAATGCTTCTAATTGCATCAGCTCTTTTGTGGTAGGAGTTAACATATCTCATTTCTGCAGTCCAGCAAACACCGTAAAAAAATCTTATATGAATTTTTACATGAAAAAATTTCTCCAATACTCACTTTTCTATGAACATTCAAGACACTGAGATTTCCTGTCAGGAATGTGTTTATCAAACACTTATTACTATTAGCAGTAATAGTTTTAAAGATACAAACATTTTCAATTAGATGTGCTTGCTCTTTTACCTAGTTAAGAAGACTATATTAAGATTATGAAATTTTTCTTACCAATAGCAAATAAGCACTGAGTTAAGCAGCAGGAAAAAAGAAATCGCAGTATCTTTACAGGCTTAATAATAATAAAAATAAGGCAGAAAAGTCTGCCAAATCATTTCAGATAGCAAATAAATCTGAGAAGGCTGTGATCTGCTGGGAAGAAGAAGGAAGCTAATTTGTCAGATAAGTGATTTGTTGTGAATTGTTCTGTTATCTCTGTTCAAGGGGAATGAGCCTTGATTCTGGAAGGTGCCAGTCCTGCTGGTTTCTAAACAGTCTCCCATTGTAGGAGAATATCCATTTCTTTCAAATACAGAGTGATTCAAATGAGATGCAGCACAATGTCCAGGCCTGAGTAAAAGAAATCTGCATTCTGTTCCCACTTCCACCATGGGTCTGCTGCATGACCTTGGGCAAATCACTTATCCTTTCTGGACAGCAATTCCTCCATCTAAAAATTCGGCACGATACTATATTTTTAAAGCTCTTTTGGACCCAGGAAGAAAAATAGCTAGACGTTATTATTATTATTATATTTCATTGCTGACATCTATTACTGAGTATGTATTTCACAATGACAGCTATCACAGTATGTATATTTCTATAATGACAACTATCGCAGCACGTATATTTCTGGGATGACAACTACCGTATTAGAGTGTATATATTTTTGGAATTAAAACTATAACAGCATACATTGTTCTAAAACTATAGTACTAATTGTCATATACTTTTCACAAATACATAGTGTGTTATTATATGGCATCAAATTGTACTTCATGTTTCATTTTTTATATATGTATATATATAAAGTGCAATTTGTATTCCATATTGTTTGAAATCCATCAAATTCCTTATCCTAATAAAGCACTCTTGTACAAAGCAATTTCTAGTTACAATGTGTAGAAATGCATGAAAAGAAAGACTTTTAATGGCTAACAATTCAGCACGGCAGTATCAATGAAATCTTTCACAGCACATATTAGACAGTTAAACATTGCAATCTGCTCTTCACACTGTTATCTAATAGGCAAAGAAATGCCTGTCAAAAGATAGGAAGGTTTTGTTCTCCCTTATTTTTTTTTTTGCCAAAAATTATATATATATATTTTTAAAATGTATTTGTTATGTAGTCAGAGGAAGAAATCACATTTCTATAAAATAAAAAAAAGAATTGTTCTTTCCTAGTAGTGCATTTCATGTTAGAATTATATACAGTTGACTGCTTGATAGCAAATTCAAAATTACCTGTAACTTTTAATGTACTTTGAATTATTTTTAAATTAAAAAAGGAATTTTTACTTTTTTCAAAATTATTAAAATTATTAGATATATATTTCAGCATCGGTTAGTAAGTTTATTCACTTGATTACAATGCAAGTTTCGTGTTTAAGAAAAACTAAACTATGCCACAAGAAAATATTCTTACACGGTAGAAAGGCTCAAAATTGGAGCACATTTCAGATCCTTGTTTCCTGTTTGAACAAACACCAACAATGTCCAAAACCTAGGTGGGAAAACTTTTCCAATGTAACTAGAGATATTGAATAAAGTAAGACTGAAGTTCCAGGTTTCCTGGGTTCCTAAAATGAGATGAGGCAGGCAAAATATAAAATACAGGAGTTCTTCTTTTTTACTTTGAAGACCTTCAGTTGCCTAAAACCATGAAAAAAATATGTATTTTTAAAAACCTAATTTCATTCACTCAGGTTTAAAACGTTGATTCTTTGTCCTTTCAGTTCTGCAGAAAAAAGTAGTTTAATGTCAAGGACTTTCAATAGGGAATTTATTCCAGCCATTCAAGCTGCTAATGCCAGTTTCTTTAGCTGTAATAGGTCTAAAATCTCATTGCAAACTATGATATTAACTTCTAGACTATCACTAGTTATTTTTCTAAATGATCTCCTATGCTGGTTTTGATTGGGATAGGGTTCATTTTCCTCAGAGGGGAAATTATAATTTGGATTTTACGTGTGGGCTACAATTTGGATTTGTGCTGGAAACAGTGTTAATAATCCAGGGATATTTTAGTTACTGCTGATCAGTGCTTACACAGAGTCAAGGCCTTTTCTGCTCCTCACATCACCCCACCAGTAAGTAGGCTGAGTTTGCATGAGGAGCTGGGAGGGGACAAAGCCAGGACTGCTGACCCCAACTGACCAAAGGGATATTCCATGCCATGTGGTGTCATGATGAGCAATAAAACTAGGGGGGACGTTGACGGAGAGGCTGTTGCTCAGGGACTGACTGGGCATTGGTATACTGCTGGTGAGCAATTGTTTTCATTTTCATTACTTGTCTTTCTTTGGTTTTATTTCTCTCTCTTTGGTTTTTTTTTTTTTTTCCTTTTCATTACAAATTATCATTAGTTATCAATGATAATTAATTAATAATAATATTAATATTATTTTATTTCAATTACTATACTGTTCTTTTCTGAACCCATGAGTTTTCTCTATTTTATTCTTCCAAGTATTTTCCTCATTGCACCACAGGGGAAGGGATGAATGTCTGTATGATGCTTAGTTGCTGACTGGGCTTAAACCATGATAAGTCCACTGTCTGAGATGCAAATACTCCAGTGCAGTCTGAGCTCGTGTCTAAAGAAGTGTTGTGACAGGATGGAGGCTTGACAGTCTATCCCCTGAAAAAGTCTGCACACAGCTATAGTTACCTTTTTTGAACCTACAAAGGATCTTATTACTGCTATTAAGCAGCTTGGTTGATATCTTTGACAACAGTGTGGGACTTTTTTACCTGTTCATACTTCTGTCTGCTGATATGCTGCTGGTTTTATGGTGGCAACACCACTTAAGGTTGTGTTTATATGGGTGTTGCACCAGTGTTCCCAATGATACACCATCAACAATGTCTCTTAAACATTGAAACTAATACAATTAGCCAAATGTGTGCCTTCTGATTACAGATGGAAAAAAAAAAATCACAACAAAACCCTGGCTGAATTGTGAGGAACAGTGCTAACCTCTGTTGTACCTATAAGAAAAAAAATATGTTTCACCCAAGGCATGGCCGTGTACTTATTAGTATTAGTTCCAGAACCACTGCTAAGTCAAGTATTTTGAGATGCTAGGCCATGAATAATAATGCCAGAGAAGTACAATAATTAATAGAACATGAGGATATTCCCTAAAGAGCATGAGCAGCATTGCAAGAGGTATGCATGCCTCTCCTTTGAAATTTGTCTGCTACGGCCTCTTGAACTTTGATTTTGAAAGGTGGGGAAGAGGTAAAATGAATTACACTTCATTAGCAATGTCGAGGAAGATGGAGCCCTCTCTTCTCCGGAGAAACAGCCTTTAATTGTTAAATTCCCAGAATTCCCCAGTGCACATCAAGCTGGATTCATTCTCGTGCTCTGGCTGGGCACAGGTGATAGTTTTCATTAGCCAGTTTTTCTCTTGACCCTGATGTCATCACTGTTATTGTTATTTATTAATTTAAAGTGCCTTATTCTCCCCTGGATTGCAAGCATTTCACACAAAACTCATACCCACTAAGCAAATATTAGCATAATGGCAGCAAAACAAACTTTTCAAGAATGTTTTCTATCAATTTATCACTGACGGGCCAACATCCCTAGAGGCTCAGGTCTGCTTAGCTTGCTAGCAATTACAACAGAAACAAGCTCCCATTGCACACACCTCTTACCATTCTGACTCTAACCTTGACCTGGAAAGGGCATTTTCTAGGGGTTAGAGGATGTCTTAACCTATTCATTACTTTTCTTCCTTTTTAGATAGATGGAGGAAAATCATTCAGTTAGTGATGATCTTAGCTAGCAACAGTATATTAGCCAAAATGAAGAGTAATTCAGGGGAGCAGGAGAAAGGAGCACAGACACCAAGGTCATAAATTTCATGCTTTTCTTCACCCATTGTGGTACATATTTTGGAGGCTTATCAGATTTAAGAGGGGGCAGTTATTTTGTTAGGCTTTGTTAGGCACCCCTTAAGGTGCCAAGTGGGAAATGGGACTTCCTAAGTGTTTTATTTTGATTTTTTTGGTTGGTCTGGGATTTTTTCTAAAAAGAATGTAACAGTTTTCTATGCACACCTTGCTGAGACAGTTACGCACTGGGTGGTGCTTTAGTGCACTCCCTGGATTGTTTCTGTTTATTGTGCTTCTTTGAAGCAGCCCTTAGAAATCCTCTGTGAAAGGTAGAAGTTAATATAAGGGCAGCTCCAATAAGGACCCACATAAGCTCTTGGAAGAAGGAATAAATAGAAGGAATCTTGCACTTCTTTCTTTGGTCTATGTTTTGTGAGGCGCATGTTCTAAGATACACATGTCCTAATTCTCAGTGTGCAAAGCATTCTTGCTGCAGCTTTGTCAAAGAGAAGTCTTGTGAATAACCTGAAAGTCCTAGAGAAGCTACTACACCTTCCAAAGGTTCATGCAACAGGAAACAGGACTGCTGCAGACATCAGTTCTCAAACTCATCTGTTCACAATCTACTCTGCAGCCTTACATGCTGCAATGATATGAGAAACTCTTTAGGACTCCCTTTGAAACAGTGCAATGGAAAATTCATTCTGGCTTACCTCTGGCTTTAAAATCTATGCCTGTTCTCCTCCAAGAGAATGGCTTTTCTCAAGTGTCATTGTTACTGTGACTGAGCCTATGTGGTTGATGAAAGTCCCCTAACACATCTGAGATGCTGTGTAGATGCCTGGGTACTTAGTTCTTTCTGAACTCTGCTGTTCAGTCCACTTCAAGCTTAACACCAGTATATTTACATAATACATCAAAAGTAGAGAAAGTCTCATCCATGAATCTTGGAATACCTTCCAGGGCACAGGGATTCCCACTGAAATCTTTGCAAAGACAACAAAAGATAAATACATAAAAATATTGGTGTCTAGCCATTTCTACCTCTCCAGTTGTCTGGTTGTCCAGACGTAGCTGAATCCAGAACAATGCCCAGACTACTGCTTCTGGGGCTTTTGCAAGCTGTTTTAATTGCTCTGAAATAACACCATTCAGTTCCAAGAATGTAGTTAAGAAATAATTGCTACTTTTTTCTGTCAATTTTCTGCCACACAATATTATTTAAAAAACAGACTAACAAGCAAAACCCACCACCACAGTGAACAAAAAAACCCCATATATTTTCTGTTTTTCACAACTTTCTCAGTGCTACAGCTTGGTATGGTACCAAGAAGTATTGAACAACAAGCTGTATGAAGAAGCAAAATTCCCATTTTACCCATGTAGGAAGTAGAAAACATTAACATTTGGATCTGAATGTGCCCAGGCTGCTCCAGCAACTTGGCAACCAGAAATAATATGGTTCCTAGAGGATCAGAGACCATGAAAAATAATTGTAAAGATAAGTACTTGGTACAAAGAAGGGTTATGTAGAAGCAAGAGTGAAGAAATCTACATTAAGAGACCAGCTGTGCATTAGGTGTATAATACAATACAGAATGACATAAATTACCAGAGCAAACAAATGGACACTTAAGAAGCTGCACATAGGGGAATATGCATAAAAAGAAAGACTGGGATTTCAGGCACTGTTTGCTTTGCTGCTTCTTGTTTGCGGAGGGTTTTATTTTTGGGGAATTTGTTTTTTTAAAAAAAAACAAAACCAAAACAAACAAACAAACCACCACCACCAACAAACCAGAAAACCAAAAAACAAAACAAAGCAATGCCTCCACGCATACATTTACTTTATTTATTTATTTTTTTTAAATCCACATTTCAGGCACATATTTTTTTTTCCGAACTCATATGCTTTATCTCAGATTTTTCTATTATATGGTAGAGGTTTTTTTCTTTTTTTCTTAGTGCTGAAAGTACTGTGGTATTGTTGAAGTCAATGTGTGGTAGTGCAAACAGCTCTAGACCTGACATTTCTGGGGAAAATATCCTGATACTTTAAGCTGGAGACACTTCAAAGCCTGGGGAGACTTTTAAATGATATCAAATCCTGACACAAAATCAGGAAGGTTATAATAAATCTTTCAAGTCCAGATTAAGAGAATATATAGGTGTTGGTAGTATCAAAAACTGGTAGGTATTTTGTGAGATTTACAGAACTATTTAAACAAAGCATAAATAGTAAAAAATATCTTTGATAGCAGTAGAAATTGGAGCTATGCTTAAATATGTTTTTTGGTTTTTTTTTTCAGAGTAGTAATATCTTAGTATGTTTGGTTAATTAAGAGTTAGCTTTTATATAGCTTACGTATGCACAATGATGTTGGCACCTTAGTAATATTTCATTACAACCAGTGAACAGAATCATGTTCTTCACAGCATATTTTAGATCCCTGATTTAAAATGAGAGGAATCATGCCTTCAATGTGATTGCTTCTCTCCATTTACTATAGAGAAAGTATGCAGTGACTAGCTCAGATGAAAATGTCTGCTCTGTATATATCTATTTAAGGTCCAATGAATCACACCTGAAACTTTGAATTCACAAGACTCTAAGTCCTTTGTATTTTTTATATTAAAAAATACAAAGCAATGCCTTACTTCTAGTTTAACTGCATATGTTGTGGAAGACAGATCAGTATCCTCTTTATTCAGTGGTCTCCTGTCCTCCCTTTCCTAAGAAAAGAATGAAAAAAGAGTAAAGGAGATCTGTTAGCAATCAATGGGCAGGAAATCCTACTTTAGTGCAGCATGCTAGGGCATTCTGTGCTAGCCCAGATTAATATCCCTTGTGAATTAACAACATTATAAGATGTGAAACATTACCATTTGCTTCAAAGTTAGAATAGAACTTCTGTGAATATTTGTTTGAGAGTCTCTGGAAAGGCAGTTGTACAATTTTACAAAATGTAGTGTTTCCTTTTTTCATACTCAAATTAACTAATGGAAAAAATAATATGATGTGTTGGCTGAGTTTTATTTTGAAGAAGGAAAATTATTTGAAACCTGGAAAAAGAAACCATACCATATACCTAACATAATATGTAGTACACAACTGAAAAACAAACCAAAACGAAACCTGTGGGTGTATCAAAGGTAATTTTCATAGCTTGTGGTCTTATTGTGGTTTTTTTTGGTTTTGTTTTTGTTTTTTTCTTATAGTTCTGTAAGGAAAGGAAATTTTTCCATATCTGGAAAATGGGTAGAAACTTGATTATATGTGCAATGTCTTAAATATGAATTTCATGAAGGAAACAGGATGAAACTTCTGAAATTTGATTTGTACTCTCTCTAGCAGTTTAGCTAGTAGTTTGTTCTAGTTCCTTAAATAAATAAGTACATAAATAAGTTTTATAAAGTAACTGCTTGAAAGGTGCAATATAAATTAAAATAGAGTGACATTGAAAATCCCTTGATTAAATGCTACAGAATCATAGAAATAGAAAGCAAAATCTTTTTTTTAAGCAACAATTAACTCCAGTAATAGTGTCTTAACTAAAATACATGAAACAAATCAAAACTGTAATTCCAATAACCTCGATAACTCAACTCATACTGAAAAAAAAATTCAATGAAAAACACCAACACCTAAACAACCCCATATGGAATACATTTACTCTAATCTCCCAAGAGCCAAAACCAAAATTAACTACAGTGGATAAAGAGAGGGTTTGCTGTTTATCAAACAGCACAAAATAGTAGACAATACTGTAAGCTGATCAGGCAAAATAGGAAAGGTAGAATTTCTTAATGGCTTTTATTCATATTTAAAGGGTACAAGGCCACAGCTAAGATCTATGGTTTTAAGGTAAAGGATTTCAATTTACAGAAAAGATTTCTGCTAAAAAATTAAAAAGATAGGAGATAATGTTATCAAGACATATTCTGAAGTCTTTGTTGGACCAAAAAGACAAAGTCCATCGATCTCTATTTTGTATCATACTAGTGAGGATTTATGACTTTGGATGAACAGATCTATAGTCTATCAGAAGGAACGGAATAAATGGAACCAAAGCCAAGTTTGTGCAAGAAAGAGGGTGTGACTGAAAGACATTATTAAAGCATCCAGTCATGGAAATCTGTGAGAAATCCAGACAGTGTTACAGGTGAAATGATTAAGTCCCCTTCCAAACTGGAACCTTGTTCTCTTTCTCTCTCTTTCAAACTGAAACGCTGGGCAGGTGGGACACAGGTATTAGAGTTTTATCTTTCTTTCTGAGCCAAAAGAAGCTGAAGGCTTCAGAGAGCATCTCAAAACCAACAGTCCTGTAACAGTTTGATAACAGGGTATTTGGGATGTTCTTTGCGGAAGCTATCCACTCAGTAAAAATGGCAATGAGTAGTTCCAGGTTCCAGTGCAAAGCCCGAAAAGTACTGGTTTTCATCTCTATAAAAGCTATTTGTCACCTCTTTGCTTTATCCAACCAACCATCCATCAACATATGGCTATCCATAGGTCTTTCTGCCCAGCTATGTTAACACATATTTGAGAAGGAAGAGTAGACAGTATGAGAGCAAGGCTCAGCAGCAATACCACTTTCAGATGTTAATGCAGATGTTTATGTACTTCCATCCCTACAAGCATGTGAATATCTCTGACTATCTGATAGACCTTTATGGTCACAGAATCACAGAATGATATGGCATCTAGAGATCATCTAGTCCAAGCCCCCTGCCAAAGCAGGTCCACCTAGAGCAGGTTGCACAAGAACATGTCCAGGCAAGTTTTGAATGTCTCCAGAAAACGAGACACTACCACCTCTCTGGGCAACCTGTTCCAATACTCTGTGACCCTTAAAGTGAAGAAGTTCCTCCTCAGGTTTAAATAGAACTTCTTATGTTCAAGTTTGTGTCCATTTCTTTTTGTTCTGTCACACTAGGCACCACTAAAAAAAGACGGAACCCTTCCTCTTCACACCCACCCTTTAAGTATTTATATGTGTTGATCAGATCCCCCCTCAGTCTTTTCTTCTCCAGAATAAAAAAGACCCAAATGCCCCAGCCTTTTCTTGTAAGAGAGGTACTCCAGGCCTTTAATCATCTTTGTAGTACCCTCTCCAGCAGTTGCCTGTCCTTGAAATGGGTAGCCCAGAACTGGACACAGTACCCCAGATGGGGCCTCACCAAGCCACAGTAGAGGGGGAGGATAACCTCTCTCGACCTGTTAGTCATATTCTTCCCAATAAACCCCAGGATGTCATTGGCCTTCTTGACCATCAAGGCACATTGATGGCTCGTGGCCATTCAGTTGTCCACCAGGACTCCTAGGTCTTTCTCCTCAGAGCTGCTCTCCAGCAGGTCAGCACCCATCCTATAGTGGTCCATGGGGTTATTCTTCCCCAGGTGCAAGACCCTTGTTGAACTTTCATCAGGTTCCTCTCTGTCTGTCTCTCCAGCCTATCTAGGTCTCACTGTACGGCAGCACTAGTCCTCCAGTGTGTCAATGTTCCTTTCCAGTTTTGTATCACCAGCAAGCTTGCTGAGGGTACATTCCATTCCTTCATCTAGGTCATTGATGAATATGTTGAAGAGGATTGGATTCCGTACTGATCCCTGGAGGACCCCACTTGTTATGGACCTCCAACTAGATTCTGTGCCACTGATCATGACCCTCTGAGCTCTGTATTTCAGTCATATTTCAATCCACTTCCTTGTCCATTCCTCTAATCCACACTTCCTAAATTTACCTATGAGGATGCTGTGGGAGGCTGTATCAAAAGCCTTGCTGAAGTCAGGGTAGACAACATCCACTGGACACTCTCATCTACTCACCCTGTCATGACATCATAGAAGAATATCAGTTTAATCAGACATGATTTCCCATTGGTGAATCCACATTGACTACTTCTGATAGCTTTCTTTTCTTCCAGATGCTTTGAGATGATGCCCAGAATGAGCCGTTCCATCAACTTTCCAGGGATGGAGGTGAGGCTGACTGGTCTGTAGTTTCCAGGGTGCTCCTTCGTGCCCTTTTGGAAGACTGTATTGACACTGGCTTTCTTCCAGTCCTCAGGCACCTCACCTGTTCACCAGGACCTTTCAAAGATGATGGATAGTGGCCCAGCAATTACTTCTTCCAGCTTCCTCAGCAATCGTGGGTGCATCTCATCAGGATCCATGAGTCTGTGGGTATCCAGTTTACTTTACTTAACTGTTCCCTAACTTGGTCTTCCTCAATCAAGGTGAAGTCTTCTTTTGTCCAGACGTTTTGTTTCTTCCAAAGTGCAGGCCTCCTGAGAGCTGACCTGATCAGTAGAGACTGAAGCAAAGAAGGCATTCACCAACTAAGCCTTCTCTGCATCCTCTGTCTCATTCGACATAGCACTCATCTCATTCAACAGCAGGCTCACATTTTCTCTCCTTTTCCTTATGCCTCCAATATACTTGAAAAAAACTCTCTTTTTCACTTTGACATCCCTTCCCAATTTTAATTCCAAGGAGCTCTTGACTTTGCTTGTTTCATCCATGCATACTATAATGGCATTCTTTTAATCTTCCCAAATGGTCAGTCCCTTCTTCCATTCAGTGTAAACTTCCTTCTTTCAGTTGAATTTTTTGACAAGCTCTCTGCTCAACCATGCAGGTCACTGAATAATCATTTGCCTAGAAACCTGGTGACATTTTAGATATCTAGGAAATTCAGAATACAACACATACCCAGGAGAAGATCGTTACATTTTCAAAATTTTTCTCCCTAAGGGAATATATACACAGACTACCTATTTTTAAGAGTGATCATGACTACCATAGCCTACAGATCCATTATTTGGGAAATCTATTTACTTGTGAGGAAGGAAAAGCCAAGTTAATCCCATCTATATATTTGGAAACTACTGCCTAGTTTACCTATTGCAATGGGTTTGGCTGGAATAGGGACAGTTTTCTTCATAGTAGTGTCTATGGATCTATGGTTTAGATTTGTGACGAAAACACTCTTGATAACACAAGGATGTTTCAGTAACTGCTGAGCGGTGCTAACACATCATCAAGACCTTTTCTGTCCACCATGAATAGACTGGGAATACACAAGAAGCTGGAGGGGACATAAATGACCAAAAGGATATTTGATACCATATGTCATGCTCAGCAATAAAAGCTGGGAAAAGAAGGTAGAAAATGGAAATATTCAGATTTATGGGGTTTTGTCTTCCCAAGAAATCAATAGGCATGGTGAAGCCCTGCTTTCCTGGAAATTTCATAATACCTGCCCACCAATGGGAAGTAGTGAATGAATTCCTTAATTTGCTTGACTTACACACATTACTTTTGTTTTTAAATTGAATTTATTGCAATTCACTAGATTTCACACTTTTGCCCTTCCAATTACTTTCTTCATCCCAAGGAGGGGGCATGAGCAAGCAGTAGTGTGATGCTGTGTACCAGAGCTAAACCACAGCACCTATTTAAAACCCGGGGAAATGGGAAAAAGCAAAGCTAGAGGCTCTTACCTCAAAGTTTGTCACAAACCACTTCCACAGACCTTTCTTAAGTACTAGGTGGTCTACCTGGAGTCAAACAAGTTTCTTGGGAAACGTTCATACTGATGAAGTGATTATGTTGAACATGGGTCTGCCTAATACTGTCCCCAAGGACAGAGTGATAAATGTTCTAACATTCCATTTTTAGCCTGTCAACCTTTAAATATTTAGTGAATGTTAGTACAAGACAATTTAAAAATAAATCTTTGTTCTTCTGGTACAGAGCTTGCAAGTCCAACACAGAGGATCCAACAGAGTGATTATGGCTGAAACCTGTCTAAACAATGCATCTATCAGCAGTACATAAAATTGAGCACCAGATGCCTCTGTCAGCTTTAGAAACCCCTGCATCATACCACTGTTAACCTTACTACCTTATCGAATAACTACTTAGTGTACTAAATCTGCTAACCAAGGACTTTGCAATTCCAATCTGATCTAAATGAATAAATATATGACTGCAAAATGAATAATCTCTCATATATTAAACCAGTAACCCCAAAAAAGTTATTATAATGTAGGCATTTAAATTAAAATATACAAATATACAAAAGGGAAGATAGACATCCCTTGATACCAGAGAATTGATTACATGGTTAACAAGTGGAATATTTATAGGTCATTATTCATAGAACACTAATAGTTCTTTTGTGTTGGTTTCCTCCATTCTATTGTAAGACACAATGAAATCAATGGCTTCATTTCCCTTCACCAACACCCCTTACTTCAAATTTACCCTTGCACCCACCATTCTCCTTTCTCCTGAATAACCTTGCCTAATATAGTTTCAATTTAAAAAGTATGTGTTAAGCTGGGAAATGGATAAAAGAGGAGACCACTACATATAAGCATGAAAGTTCACAGTGCATTATTAACAGTAATAATAGTACTTTGCATTTAATTCCCTTCCTGTAAGGGGATTAAAACATTTCTAATTATTAATCAGTATTAAACAGTTTATAATTACCTCTGCAAGAAGGTAATTATTAATATACCCATTTTTCAGATAATTTAAACCATAAAATATCTATGTACTTCCCCAAAATGGCACAAAAAAGGATCCAAGAAGCAAAAGAAGAAAGGTTATGTTCCCTGTCTCTTGTTCTTGTTTTAACTTGTGTAGTAGCACACTGTTCTTGGGAAGAGATAATCCACCTACAAGCTGCCAGGAACTAGAAAATATGAAACTGTTATGCAAATCATGTCAGTTAAACTCTAAGTATGAAAAGATGACCTTACATAGTACATAGTTAACAAAAACAAACAAAATCCACTCCTCCCATACATATCATATGCTTTCCTAGGCATTTCTGCTTACAGTAAGTCTTATGTGTATTGAAAAAAGAATTAAAAATGAAGCTTTTAATTTGAGGGAATCAGTATTTTTCAAGTATACATCAGTCCAAGAAATCAGTATGTTATTGGGTTTTTTTACATATTGTAATTAATACAACACACACAGATATTCACCTGTCTGTAAATTTCCTGCTGCAGCTTCTTTCTACTAAGTATCAATTTAGAAGTGTTGACTCTAATATGTTTTGTACACATATACATGCTACATTCTAATTTCTATTGGTGCATGTGCATCTCAGGACTATTTTGTTCATGCTTATCTCATGGAAAACTCATACATTACCGGACCCAACAAATTATTTGGCATTTATTTTGAACTATACTTATTCTTTTTCTTTGCCATAAATTATAGGTAGATTCATTAATTCAAAGAATCATAGATATAGATTGGGAGGGATGTTTAAAACTATTGAGTCTGATGCCATGTCATATAACTTGTTACTTGGGAGAAGAGACCAGCCCCCACCTTGCTACAAGTTCCTTTCAGGTAGCTCTACAGAATAATAGGGTCTTCCCTCAGCCTCTTTTCTCCAGACTAAATATGATTTTCCTCAGACACTCCTCATAAGACACCTCACCAGCTTTACCAATTCATTGCATTCTGAAAAGAAAATAAATATATATATATCCAAGACCAGAGCACAAAAGTTTCTTTTACTTATCTTAAGATTAATTCTTATACAATTAAAAAATATAGAGGGAATGGTGGTTGTGGTGTCATTTTTTTATGTTTTTGCATTCCCTCATGATCCAGGATTACATACAGACTCATTCAAGCAGAAAACTTAGGCTATGAAAACATCAAAATAGGAAGAGGGAACATGGGGTTAAATATGATGTATTTAGCTCCCCAATAGGAACTGAAATTATTTGTACCTAATGAAGCAGTCCTCTTTCAGTAAGTGAGGTTGATCTTTATCTAGCCAAACAACAATAGATGTCTTTGAAGAGATCCAGTTTACAATGGAGATTAGAGAAATACCCATTAATAAATTAATTCCCTGGTTATTTTATCAAAATATTGCTGTGACAATAAGTTAAGCATGATTTGCAATAAATTTTGGTCTGTCTATCAGCTGACATCACGACGACATAACCTAAATAGTGTCAGACAATGATGAACAATAGGGAAGAGAACAGATCTTCTCTTGGAGTGGCCTGTGATGTTATTTCTTAAACAGACCAAAAAAACCAAGCATGAGAAGCAGGACAGCAAATTTGATGGGCACATTTCTGCAAAATGAGACAACTTGAAATTGCAATGATTTACCAAGCTATGCTTTGGTACTTATAACCTTTCTCTTGCCTTAAATATCTAGAAAAGTTCAATGTAGCTTTTATTTTAGCTGGTTTAGTGCTTGGGTTTTTTTAGGTGATACTCTGCCCGTTTGTAGAAACGAAAGGAGAGCCACTAAGTATCTTGGTCTTTCCATGATACTGGCTATATTTCTATAAGCAAAAATAATTTTTAAAAGATACTGTTTAAAATTCATAAAGGGTGCTGGAATTTTTTCTTGTCCCATCTATTTATATAAAAAAGGCCTGCTCTTGAGATCTGTATAGAACAAGCAACACTGAAGTGCTTTCCAGTAGTTAGACTAACATTACATCAAAGTCTTCCTCACTTCCCATCAGTACTTATTAACCATTTCTCAAAACAGCATGTCTGTTTATCAGGCTTGTATATAGACTATGGAACTAAGGACAGCCTGACATGATGGTTTTGAGTGTATGGCATCTCTTCAGTGCTTTGTGACAATTCTAACACATGATGTAGGTTTCCCATTTCTGATCTAAGACATCAGATTTTGCAAATGGACCCTTACCAGCCTTAAGATGGATCATATTTCCAATCCTCCACTAACAGCAAAATATTAATATCATTCTCAAATGCATAGTTATTATGTACCACAGAGGTCATAACTTTACTGAAGTCAGCAGAGATGCTCTGATTTATATCACCTGAATTACGGTGCAAATATTGAGAGTACATCATTTTCAGGCAAGTTAGCTTGAAACTTTACACCTAGGTTTACATGTGTCTTTTTCCATTTGGTGTCTCATAGATGGGGATTGAACAACAACCTTTGGTTTTTTTTCATCTCTGCGTGAGAATACACCAAGAAATCATGGAATCATGGAATTGTCAGAGTTGGAAGGGACCTCTAGAGATCATCTAGTCTAACTCCCCTGCTAAAGCAGTAATGCCTAGAGCACATCACTCAGGACTGCATCCAGGCGGGTCTTGAAAATCTCCAGAGAAGGGGACTCCACGACCTCCCTGGGCAGTCTGTTCCAGGGTTCCGTCACCCTCACCGTAAAGAAGCTTTTCCTCATATTTGAATGGAAATTCCTATGTTTCAGCTTGTGCCTGTTGCTCCTTGTCCTATTGCTGAAAACCACTGAAAAGAGTCCAGCTCCAATATCCTTTAACCCACCCTTTAGATACTTATAAACATAAATAAGGTCTCCTCTCAGCCTTCACTTGTTCAGACTAAAGAGCCCCAGTTATTTGAGCCTTTCCTCATAAGGGAGGGTCTCCAATCCCTTAATCATCTTCGTTGCCTTATGCTTGACTCTCTCCAGTAGTTCCCTGTCCCTCTTGAACTTGGGGACCCAGAACTGGGTGCAGTATTTGAGTTGTGGCCTCAACAGTGTAGATTAGAGAGGGAGAATGACCACACTCTTTCCTATACAGCCCAGGTTTTGACCCTCTTGGCAACAAAGGCACATTGCTGGCACATGGAAAGTGTGCTATCTACTAGGACCCCCAGATCCTTCTCCTCCGTAGTGCTTCCCAGGAGGTCCATCCCTAACCTGTATTAGTGTCTGGGGTTCTTCCTCCCCAGGTTCAGGACCCTACATTTGTTGAACCTCATTACTTTCTTCTCTGCCCAGGTCTCCAGACTGTTCAGGTCACTCTGGATGAAAATGAAATGAAAAAGAAATTTACAGTAGGAGAGGAAAGAATAATCTCATTAATAAAATAGATCTCTGTCTAGAGGAATTCTACAGTTCTGTCCAGATTCACGTTCAGTTGTGTAATGGATAACTTGCTTTTCTAAACCTCAGTTTCTTCCTGTGTAATGTGGTGAATCACACTATTGTCTTTAACATGGCTGCTATGAGCCTTAAGTCCTTATTTTTACAAGGCTACTGGCGATCAATTGAAAGAGTTGCCTAAATATGCACATAATCCCTGTGTTAAGTAACTACTAGATCAGTTCATATTGTTTTCAGACTACAGAAATCATTTTGCATTTATTTATTCTCTTCATTATTGAGGTCAAATACTCCCTCAGTAAAAACACAGTGTCTACAAACCTGAAATGTGGGCAGACAGAAACCTAAATATCCAAGAAAAGACAAAAGGACATTATAGAGTGCCTCTGGTGAACAAGGTTGATGTTATATTCAAAAAGTTGAGGGAAGTAAAATGAATTTTTTTAGTGGAGTCTCATATCTCATTAGCAATATCTTATATGATTAGCACATTAGCAACACTCCTTTGTATTACATTCGTATTCATATCATATCAGAATATATTGTGGCTAATACAATGTTACAGTCGTATCATATTAGTGACTTTCATATCAGATTACTGAGAAAGGACACTAATAAGACATTCTAGTTCAATTAGTAAGGTAACAGAATTCCTTTCTTTCCAAGTCATTTCCATCTTTGCTCATAAATATAAGCTGATGATATGCATCAATGGAGTAATCCTTTTACCATCTCAAAAGAATATTGCCCTTCAGAAAATGTATCTGTAGCAAGAAAGATTGGAAATTGAGACCAATGTTCCTATCCTGCTAAATTTTGTGATCTTTCCATTTCCAGGGATGCTGAAGGGAAGAGAAAACACTCTCATTACATTCAGGCCTATTGCTCTAGCTAACAGATATTGCTTTGTACTGGGATGAATATTGTAAAGGGAAAACCAGCACTTTGCTTGATAAAACTTCAGGTAGTTCACTACAACTAGCATAGAAATGCAGATTTATTTATTTTAGATTTCCTTCCCACTTGAAAAATATTGTTTAGAAAACTTTCTGTGAAGAATGCAGCAAACCACATTCATCTAAACTTTGAGAACTTGAAAATATTTAACCTTTATAAATGCTGATAGAGTCTCAGCATTAGTGTGCAATGAACAGAAATTTAGACTCAAAGCTGCTCAGAAATGCGGTTTGAAGATGAGGAATGCAGTTTGGTAAAAAGATTCAAGTGATTTAGTTTGGATTACTGACTTTGTTCCTATCTTCAATTAATCTGCATGCACAACAGGCGCTCATTTACTGTGGGGGAAGATGGACTTCAGGAACTATTTCTTTTCCATCTTTCCCCAGTAATTAGCAGTTGCAATGTATGATCCCAGCTCTGTGATACAGTAATGGTTATGTGTGTGTACAGCACTCTTCGCCATCTTACCATGGCAGTCACAACTACGTGAGCTTCTGCTGTATTCCTCCTATAAATCACAGATACAGATGCTGAGTTTCCTCCAGAGGATGCACTGTGAGGATTCCACAGACTGAGATTAGAATGATATATTGCAGTAAAAGTATTCCCTAAATGTTTCTTGAACTCCAGGGACATATCTACTGCTTTTGCTAGCTGGAAGTCATGACCATGTGTTGCATTTTCCTTCCTTTGAAGGCGTATCAAGGGCCAAGCCCATCAGCATCATCTGTGATATGTCTGGACACCAATAAGAAAATACTATAAACCAAATTCATCTTTTATGTCTTCTATGAAATAGATGATGATTTACAGCATCTCCCTGTCTCAAAGAAATAGTGAAATATATGAATTAAACACTACCTAACTTTATTTCAGTGTAAATATACCTCCCATCCGATTATTATCCTCATGAAATTAATTATACAGAAAACATACACTCGTGAATTGAGTCATACTTCCTCTTAGATCTTCCCCAGTTAAAGTGATATTCATTAAAAGAATCTCAGAGACCTCTCAGACTATTCTTGACGTAATATGTCATCATCATTGTTCTAGTGATATCCTCTTGACAAAGACATTGTAAGTCATGAGTGGAAATTAGCTGAATTTTATCTGCTGTGAGTGTGTGTATTGGGTTTGATTATACAAGGATAATGCATTTGGGCTCTAGCTTTTATTAATACTGGATATATTAAATATTAGTTAATATGGACTTGGAAATTTCAAATAAATGTAAATTACTATGACTCTTATCAATCATGCTGCTGTTATTACAATTACTCCAATTATTTCTTCATCTAGCTACTTTATATCTGTGTTTTTTTCAGACTGTTCATGTATTCCACAATGGACAATTAGCCAACTTCATGAAAAGCAGATATTTTCAAGGTCTATATTCTTTCAGCAAGAATCTCTAATCACAGTGCTGCAGCCATCTCTCTTTTGCTTCTTCCCTTTTACCTGCCTGAATACTGAATTCTTTTTTATATAGTGCCCAACTTTAACAGAAATAGTGTATCATAATTTAAAATGTTCAGTTATCCATTGCTTAAGGTTTTAGTACTAAGGTTAGCTGCTCTCAAGTTGAAGATATTAGGAAGAAATTCTTTACTGTGAGTGTGGTGAGACAGAGGCACAGGTTGCCCAGAGAAGTTGTGGATGCCCCTTCCTGGAAATGTTCAAAACCAGGCCAGATGGGGCTTTAAGGAATCTGTCAAGTGAAAGGTGTTCCTGTCCATAGCACGGGGTTTGGAACTAGATGATGTTTAAAGACTCTTCCAACCCAAACAAGTCTATGACTCTATTCTATGACCGTATGAATATTCAAAATTACTTTCATTATTATTATTATTATTATTATTGTTGTTGTTGTTGTTGTTGTTGTTGTGGTTGTTGTTGTTGTGGTTGTTGTGGTTGTTGTGGTTGTTGTTGTTAATATTGTTATTATTATTTTACTACTAAATGGGCTTTTAATTACTAAAGATACAGCTCAGATGTCTCAAAAAAAATGAGTTTCATTTACTCATACTCTTCTGATTAGAAGACTGCTGCCCACAAGAAATAAACTGCAATAGCCTGAATTTTCTTCAGGATATTTCTTCTGTGTTTTATAAAGCACTTTTTGATCTTAAAAGTTTTGGTGGAAATTGTCTCTACAAGTAAGCACCTACATTTGATCTATAAGTCTAACTCCCATTATAGGTATTGTGGAACTCAATAATATAATCAGATGAGGACAGAGGGGCACTCAGGTCAGGTCACAGAGTTCATTTTAGTTGCACATACTTAGGTGTCCAAAGCCTGTCCTATCTAAAGACATCAGTGTTGACCTGGAACATGACACCCATGTGACACCTAAGCCAAACTGGAGCAACATCTGCAGAAAAGATGCATAGGCATGTCAAATAGACTTGACTGACTGTAAAGGCATCTAAGTTGAGCTTCAGTTTTTCAGCTAAATATCCTTCTAGAATCTGCATTGACTAGATCTCCATTAACTGTAATGTGTGCTTAGACACTGATTTCTCCTATAGTACATTTCACTTAAATTTGGGCATCTGTATCTGCCAGCAGATGGCCTCACAAAGGATGAAATAAAAGATATTTTTGTATCCATTTCCATTGATGAACCCTTGGGAATTCCCTTGAGAATTCCTTTAAATTCTCCCTTGAGAGAAATAGGTATCCTTTTTATTTAAATAAAAAGAAACTGTAGTAATGCCCATAAACAATTACAATCCACCTGCAAAATATTGTAGAAGGTCACAAAGGATCTGAATCATCTAAGTTTTAACCTAAAAAATAATATCAAAGTGGTATGACATTACTGAGCACTTGAGAACTTGGAGATGAAGCCTGACTAGTTGTATAAGTTGTTTAGAGAAGAATAGAAAAATAAGATGCTAGTCCAATAAATACACTCTGTGCAATATATTATTAGTTTGGGAAGTGTTAATGTTAGCAAAACAAAACTCATGGCTGTTTGATCTAAGAGATCACAAAATAATCACAGAGATTGGTTTCTTTTTCAATTAATATTCATGAAAAATACCAATTATTTGCATATCCCTAGTAATTTTATTATTCTAAAGCTGAATTTTTCCCCAACAGCTTATTAAAGGGTGGAGGATAATTTGCTTATAGTATAAAATGTTATAAACCTGGGTTAGATAACTGCCCTAATTTTGGCTATCCATTGGTGGCTATAATTCCATGGAGAACTTGGCAATGAGTAAATTTGTTAATTCCTTCTACAAAACAGATATTTGCATTAAACACTGAAGTCTAGAATCCTTTTGCACTCAAAATATTATATCAATGCCGTTATTAGCTACTCAGAGATGTAATCAGCCAAATAAGCTAAAAATAACATTTAGAACATGCTTCAAAAGGCAAAAAGAAAATATTACTGACTCTGCCATGTAAGATTTGGAACCATTGGGGACCAATACATTAAAAACACTATAGAAAAAGAATAACTGAGGGAAAAACCTAAAGCTACTCATTTCATTTTGAAAAAAATAGCAAAAAGACAAAAGATATGCACTTCAGTTTCCCCTGAGAAAACCCTTTGCTTTTTATTTTTAATTTCATTTTTAACTGAAGCTCATGCTTAGTAGCAGATGTTGTTTTCAATGTGAGGAAAAAAAAATGATTGTGAAAATTCATCCTCAATAAAATAAAATTATAAATTCATTACTTGCTTGTTTGATGTAACCTCATTACAGCTTTTACTTAGATGTTCACAAGGCTGTTTGCAATATGAATATCATGTAGAAATTCACTGGTTATTTTCAGTATTTTTTGAATGAAAAGAAAGCATGAATACCTGCAATATGTATGTTGGTTATACAGGACACCGATACTTCTCACTTTTATGTTAATATTAAAACTATGAAAATATTTTGAAAATGGAAGAAGTCAACAAGAAATCTGGTGTTAATATCAAAAATTTTTGCTTCAATTTTCAAAAGCTCTTGTTACTAGTATCATTAAGCTCCACAGGAATTACTAATAAAACTTCCATTTAACTTCAGTCTATTTTCTTTTGAAATACTTCTTGTAAGTACCATCTTCACATATTCTATTTTCAGAAACAATGAAGCTTTTGTAAATGCACAAACTGTTAACAGACATATCTTGCCCTGGAAGGTATTGAACCAACATTTGGCTTATGCAGCTGGTTGTTCTGAGGTCACCTCTTCCTTCTTTTTCTGTGAATTATCTGACCTTGGTATTAATTTTCTCCCTCACTCTGTTCTTTGATATTGAATATTGTCTTTAAGATCTATGCCAAGGAAAAACTTTGCTCCTGGACTGTCAGGAACCAGTTTTCATCTATATAATTCTTAAAGAGCAGACCAAAGAATCATCACCAAAGAGGATATTTGGTTTAGTGAGAATTGGCGACATTAAATATGCAGCTGGGACAACCAAGAAGCAAATGAGTGGAGAAAAGCAAATGGGTAAAATGGGTACAAGAATTTCTAAAACTTATTTCTTTGGGATGCTTCAAGTTGATGATTTAATATCATGTTTCACTATGTTTTCATGAATTCTCATCTTTCTGTTTTTAAAAGCACAATTTGTTTTGTCAGTAAAATCCTCGACGCTTAGCCTTTTGAGTTTTGAAACTAAGAAGTTTGACAGTTGTTATGAATTCATCATGTTATGTTTGATGACAATTCTCCAAAGAAATGCAATAACTAATGCATTTTTAAGGTAAGAAACAGAATTTTGCTTATTTATTTATTTATTTATAAATACAGGATTCTATTACTATAACTATTTTACATTGAGGTTGTCTATTTGTTTTAAATTAGCTTTTTCTGTGGTGTTGAAATTATTTAGAAAAAAAGAATTCTAAAGCATCTAAGTTATATAAATATGTATGGAAGGATACAAGCTGTTTATATGCACAATAAGATGGTAATAAAAGCAATCTGTAAGCTTCTTCCAGTAGTGAACTCTTATAACCACCCACTGTTTAGTCATTTTGTAATAATGTGATGGATGAAAATGTTTTGAAACTGAAATACCACATAGATCTGCTCGAGTTGCATCTGCAGATAGAAAAATAATGGTGGGAATATATAGAAAATTAAGTGTCCATTCAATATCTCTAACCGTTGAAAACCTGAAAAAACCGATTCTATAAGCTAGTATGAAGTTGATGTATCCCACAGTTGGTGACAACTTTGTTTAATTTAGACTAGAGATCTAGACCTAAGTGTTACCTTTCCCAGTTACAAGTAAAACTTTGCTTTTCTGGTACATTTTCCACTATTAAATCCTGAGCCAGATTCTTTAACTTTAGCTACAGAGGAGATGTGGTGTAAGTAGAAAGCTGTGTCAGACTAGATACGGATTTTTTTGCAACTTTATGTAATCACTTTTCCTGAGAAGTATAAAACAGTAATGCAGAATGATATCAAACACCACCATTCTGATTTGGCCATGCAACCCACCTTGCATTCACTTTAGAGAGGTATAAATGGTCCCAGAGTCTCCAACTGAGTTCCGTTAACTTAAGTGGTCTCAACCATGGCACTTGGAGCCCCATGGAAAAAAAATATTTCTTTCCTCACCTTGTGTAATTTCTGTGGAGTGAGAATATCAGAATACCAGAATTGCATCTCAATAAATCATATTTGTAGGAAACAACTCAGTTCCTATATGGTCATTTCCGACAGCAGAGAACTCAGCATGTTTTTACACTTTAATAGTAATTTTGAAACATGTAAGTGGAAAAAAAAATAAATATGTATATCTTGAAGCTGAAAAAGAAAAACCCCAAACAAACAACAACAAAAAAATCCAAACCAAAACCCAAAACCTACAAGACAACTCAAAATCAAATTTACAGAAGACTCAAAAAAATATCCAACTTCATTTATATAGCCAAAGACTCCGGAGAAGATGTAATCAGTGCTACATCTTTTTAGTGGGCAACTATGGTAGAATGACCTATAGTTCAGCTCATATACTTAGTATCAGAAAATGCCTACATTTGCTGTAAGTACTTTGGCCCATGGGAGATACAAACTTTTAGACAGAGTTTAAAGGTATAAAGCAAACAGTTTTAAGTTCTACCGTACACAACCATGTCTAAAATGTAATTAGTAAAAAATGCTAGGCAAGAGCGTTGTGTGACCAGAACTATTCAATCAGAAAGTGCTGATTGAACATATATAATCACAATCAAAGCCTTTATTTAAATAGGGGTTACAGTCCTAATAAAACACAAAGGGAAATAGGGGCAGAGGGCTTCTAGACAGGTAATGAAAGAAAAAATTAAACTCATCCAATTACATCTGGGGAAAAATCCATTACCTATAACAGTGAGAGGACAGCCCCAGGAAAATTCAGATGCAAAACTAATAATGAAGGCGCAGTGTCCTTTCAACAGATTCTAAATGAGCTCTAATTTTCTTACATCCACCATTCCCAAACTATATAAATTTCAACTAAGCAGAAAAAAAGTGACATGCTAGCACAATTGTTATTCCAAACAGGCACAGCTGCTTGCTCACCTTAATTAGACCTAATCCCAAAAGGGAACCAATCTTTCCCTATTTTCTTCGATGAGCTCACCTGATTTACCTCAACTTTTCTTTTCTAATAGGTTTTGCCCTAACCTTTCAGCTATTGTCGTTTCAGAAATTCTAATGGGAACTGAAGAGCTGCAGCTCCCTTGTGCCAAACTGTTTTATCCTTTTTTTTTTTTAAATATTTTTTCCCAAATGTCAAAATCTTACTGAGGTGAAGAGGCATTTGGAGACGTGATGGGATAGCAGGATAGCAGGGAGAAGCTGAGAACAAAGAGGAGGGAAAAGCTGAATGTGGCATGTGATTTTTTTAAGTCTTAGTTTCTAAGATTCTGGGTCAAATCAAGAGCTTACCTCCAAAAATCTTCTAGGAAAGTGGAGATAGGAGAAAAGATAAGTCTAGAAGGATCTGACTGCTGGGTGCTGTGGCAATGTGCAATTTCTTGGTCTCTGTGTCCATTACAGTTGTAGGAAGAAAATTTCAATACCCACAGATGTAAGTATAATATAGGACTCTGCTTATCTTTTCATTTTGCTGACTTCCACAGAAAGTTAAATAATTATATCTGAAGAATAAAACTTTCTCATTAGTACTTTATCTGAGGGTGAGCCTCTAGAGGTGCAGAGCAAGGTCCTTAACTTTATGTTTCATCCACAGCACATTCTCTTTCCTAGTTCACACGTTCCCAACTTTTTCCATCAAAAGTGGCAACAAAAGAACGCTCGTTTTTTCACAAGAAATTTCAGAGTTTATACTGTGGACATACTCACAAAGAATTGCACTACAAAGACTTTTTAGAACCATAACACAATTTAGAGGAAAAAAAAAAGACTTCCTGGTTACACAAATCAGGCTGTTACTCTTGTAATCAAGACAGTTTTCAACTCCCTGTTTTTTGATACTTTAAAGGAAAACTGGCACAGTGGATATAAACCAACTTGTAAATATGATTTCTTCTTTAGCTATCAAAGAATTTTCTTGAAATATTTGCTCCATATTTTATTACTACTCATATTTCTTTTTCCTCCTCTGAGATTAAACTTAAATTTTCTTTGCCTACTTTTGGGTGTATGAGGTCAGCTCATTTGGAATTGATGAAGAAATTAAAAGAACCTAAAAATATATGCAGGTCTACATGTACACAGTGCCACCTTTGCTAAGATACCACTTTAGTGTTCCTGAATTCCCACAGACTCATGGACATTTGATTTCAAAACAAGTGCTTTGACTTAAAACTGTTATTGCAATTGAGACACCAGAAAAATAATAGCATCCAAATAGCCTCTCCTGCACCTTTGAATTTATATATAAGCAAATACACCTACCTGTTCAATATACCTTCTAAAATATATTTTACCTGTTCAATATTCCTACAAGTTCATTACAATGAAAAAAATCTGGGATTCCTTCTAAAAGATTTTCATTATATAGCTTGTAAAGCTTTTGAACAAACAGTTTAGAACAACACTGAAAAATATTTCTAATGCAAAGATGCATTTGTTTGGGGGGGTATATGTGAATATATCAAGTACTTTTCTAGGTACAAATTTATTTTCCTGCTGAATTAAAAAGTATGAAGGGAAAAGAATAAAAGGGAAGAAAAAACAAGGGAAAGAAAGGAAACAACACGTTTATTTTTAGTTTATAAAATGCTAATAATTAAATTTGAAATTATTTTATTATTAGACAAAATAAATAAAAAATTGTGATTACTATGCTCTGACATTATACTAGTGTTATATTGATCCCATGATCAATTTCCAGACAGTGTTCTTCAAACACTCTGAAAGTTGAGAACTAAGTGCTGTTATATCTGTAGGCAGAGAGGATCTTCAGTGCTTAATATATAAGTAAAAATTCTGTGATTGTTTTGGTTTTTTATTCTTGTCACATATATATAATTTAAAATCTGTATCTTATCTACCATATTTTGGGTTTTATCATTTTCAAAAATGATGTCTCATAAACAAGAGAAAAAAAGACTCTTTTCTTCTTTCTTTGTTTCTTTTTTTTTTCTCCCTTAAAATATCAGATATCTGACTTGTTCCCAAGGGGATATTGGGACCACAATCTTTGTGAGAAAGTGGCAAAAGGAGACACTCCCGAAAAGAGTTAGTGAAAGCAACAAGAATTCACTTGAGCATTGCAACTTTAACCAAGTACTGACTCTGTGAATGGCAAATTTTCATCTAAATATTCACTTGTATAAACATTACATTGTCTTCTTTGGTGGTCCAGGCACTTAGATTGACTGCTGTGCTATGGCCTGGTTCCTTCACTTCTTTAAATCCTCTTTTCAGTGAAGAAGCAGACCTTAAGAACTCTCTTTTCGGCAGGAGAAGAGCTGAAGTCCAGCATTTAAAAAATACCTGAGCAGTAGAATTGTATAAATAGCCACTGACTTGTAAGGGGAAAACTTCTTGATAATAAAAGGTTGAGATAAAAGGTCTCACACAGCCCAATAACTGACAAAAGGGGAGTATTATCATTACTATAATTAATTATTCATTTGCCACATGAAAAACTGAAAAGAAGGGGGAACAGAATAGAAAGTGTGATGCACAGAATAGAAAGTGGATCACAAACAGCGATTCCCAGAAGTTAATTCTGGAACCAATATGACTACACCCACTTCTTCAAGGTACACCAGCATGGTACTATGAGCAGTGCTCAGCTGTGCAGCCATTAACCTTTGGGGGTCTGAAATTGTATCTTTGGTCTCTTTGGTCCACTTTGCTCTTCATTGTGGACATACCTGTTCATTCCCTTCTCTCCTGGGAGGAACACACATTTTCCCAGATAGGGCTGCAGTAAGATTAAATAAAACTTTTTTTTTTTTTTTCCCTATTTCTGAATAAAGAATTGCAGTTTGAGGTTTTGGAGCTTTTGTACTTCTCCCTCTTTTTCATGTTGATCCAACATTTTTTAATTGTTTTGTGTTCAGAAGAATAAGAACCATGCTTTCCTTCTATTCAAAGGCCATCACCATAGTGATTGAAGTTCTTTATTTAGGGGTAAGTAGTCTTGAATCCACTACAAAAGAGGAAGGAACTGGTCTCCTGTGAGCTATTAAAGAGTAAATAATTCTCCAGCTTCTTTGTCCAGGATCTGTCCACTCTAACTTTGAAAAGAGATATTTTGAGAAGTTTTTCTGATCTAGTTGAAGATGCTCCTCTTCATTGCAGGGGAGGCTGTACTAGATGAACTTTAAAAGTCCCTTCCAGCACAAAGTATTTTATGATTCTATGAAATTATGAATCCAGTTTTACTGTAAGAAAATCACACTGATGGCCACTGGTCACACTTCCCACAACCAGCTGTTCATCTCCATCCTTGTGCCCTGTGGTACATCACAAACTTGGAGAGGATAGGCTGTAATGACAGAAATACAGTGATGACTGGTTTTTAACTGCGTTAGATGCTGTCTGTCTGAGGCTTCAGTGTATTATTCCTTGAGATAACATTGAATACCTAAATAAAATATCTATTGATTTAACATAGCAATTTCCTACTTAACAGAAAAAAATTAGGACACCTTCTTCATGTAGGAAAATATTTAAGCACAAGCTTCATTTTAATTTAATTTTTAAGCATATTTAATATGTTCCCGAGTCAGGGCCACTTAGGTAATTGTGTGGCATAATTGCAACAGCCTACTTTAAAAGCTCTGAGTAGCACCACAGAAATGTAATTCCCGGTGTCTGCTTAAGGAGGTGATCTATAGCTTAATGTTAGTATAATCGTCATTTGATGCAGCAGTTGCTAAGATTGTAACGTGTCTACTGAACAGTGCTTAAAAAAAAAAAATACATAAAATAACATAGTGTAAATTTTTCTTAAATTACCACTCCCCCCCTCTATGCATAATGCATCAAATATATTTAGCACCAGTGAACCGGATAACACTTTTTTAGATGACTCACTATCTTCATGTTGGAGTTACATTCCCTTGCAGAGAATAAAATGTGTTACCCTCGGGAGCAAAGAGATTTGAAAAAAAAAATAATCTGGGGGAATAGCTTCACATCCATTATTTGAGAATGTTCTCTAAAATTCAAATAACTTGTGACAAAGACATGGATTATTGTTGTTATTGTTATTATTATTTAAGAAAATAGCCTCTAGCCAACTTAACAAACCATCTTGCAGCTTGCATTACTTATAACATTTTGCACTATAAATTTCTTTTTGTTTCTAAAATATGTATGTTTTGAGGGCTTATAATTAACTTTATTCCATCATTTATACTTTGATGCATTCATGTGCAACTGAAATAAAAAAAAAAACCAAAAAAACCAAAAAAAACCCCAAAACATATTGATGCAACTAATTAAATAAAAGTAAAATCATATAAAGTTTCATTATAACTGTAATTGATTTGTCAGATGAGTAATATGGATAGATATATTACGCTGTTGACAAATTAAGTTAAAATGATAATGACATTTAGCCTGATCCTTATTTTTTATTGCATTTCTTCCAGATAATTTCTCATTTCTTAAAAAAAAAAATAATTCAAGTTTTCTCTTTGGTGCCTCATGAGTCTGTGGATTAAAATTAATATATTAAAATCCTTCACCATTTCTCTTTCTTTTAATTGAAGTAGAATAATTTACACTAGTTAATTGGCTTTTGCTGAAGTTAATTTGATAGTGGTGATAGAATGCAGTCAAAATACATCTACTGACCGTAGGTGCAATAACATTTAGATAAGCAGGTAATTAGCCACCTAAAATCTAGTGGCCTTCACACTCTCCTTCATCAATATGGAACTTGCCTTGGAGAATGAATTCCACTAGCTCAGGACTAGTTCTGTATAAGTCAATATCTTTTCCTTCAGGAAGAAGAATACAGCTTTATGGAGGCAAGCAAGAGCCACCGATGGAGACCTATAACCTGTGATGATAAGTGGTGAATGATGAGTAAGCAAGAGGTAGAAGAGGAACAAGTATTCAGTGTGTCTCATAATACAGTACCTTGAAGACAAAAAATTAAATGGAAATGTTCAAAACCTTAAAAGATACTGTGATATCTTCACCTTAGTTGGCCGTTGGTTACTCAACAAGCCACTATCTTATTCCTGCTCCTTAGCAGAACAGGGGAAAAAAATAAGATTCAAAAATTGTGGGTTGGGATAAGAGCAGTTAAATAAAAGAAAGCAAAAGACACATGCGGAAATGAAGGGAAAAAAAGATATATTCTCTATTTCCCATCACCAGGTGATGTCCAGCCAGTTCCTGGGTAGTAGGGCCTCAGTGTGTGTGGTGGTTGCTCTGGAAGAAAAATGGCTTAATAATGAATGCTTCTACCTCTACCTCCCCACCCCATTCTACTCCTTTCTATTAGCTTTTTATTGCTGAGCGCAACATCATATGGAAGGGAATATCCCTTTGGTCAGGTTGAACTAACTGTCCCAACTATGTCCCCTCCCAACCTCACATCCAGCCTATTGATCTTTGGAGGGCAGAGATTGGAAAGACAATCTTGATGCTATGTAGGCACAATTTAAATGTTGTGATGTGAATATTGCTATAAGCTTCAGCCATTTTTTTTTGTTCAGTTGGCATTCATTGAAATTATAATTAAAGATTAAGCATAGATTTGCTTTTATAATATTTTCAGTGAAACATTTCTCTTTCTATTTTCTTTTTTTTTTATCGAATCTGTATATCATTCTAAATGTAAGTTGTTCCAAAACTTAAGATATTTTGAAAATGTTGAAACAAGACTTTATTATTTGAAAAGGGGTGTGTGTGTGTCTGTGTGTATCTTTTCCTATCTCTTTTTTTCTTTTTCCAAACTGAAACAATTTTAAAAATCAGTCAATATTCTCCAAATGGCTTTGTTTTGCATCTACACTGAAATGAACAGTGGGTAAAAAGTGTTTTCTTGGTCCCAAAGATACCAAAGTCCAAGGTCATATATCTCCTGATATTTCTAAATCCACAGAACAGGAGATATAAACAGACTTTATTCTTCTGAAGCCAATAAGTGTACCTCAGTGTTGATAAATGTGTAGAATACAATGCAATTGTACAATACAGTTGTTCCCAGTTCACAGACAACACAGGCACATTATAGCCTCCAGCTATTTAATACTGACTCCAAAGCACAGAACTGATCCCGTGTTTAGTTCTGGAAACCATTTCAATTGAAGCACCAATCTGCTGGCCACCTGATAACCATTATGCTTACACTGAGGCATCATGCCCTGAGGGCTAAAAGTTTTAGCCAAACCATGAATAAGGTCTTTTGTTGCAGTGGAATGTTTAAAAGGCCTTTTAATCTAAGACAGGTAGAGTTTATTGAACACTCAAATCCTTAAAATCATCCTATAAAGGACAAAGAGATAAGATAACAATGTATTGCTCGTTAGTTTGCAATCCATACAGTGTTAATCTGCGAGCAGTGCTTGTGGGCACATCATCTATTGAAATTGAGCTCAAGTCCTTCAAAATTAAAACCATGTATTTCTATTATTTCAGCTAAAATGCCACTCTCAGCAGACGAAGGTCAGTGGTCGTGTCACGACATTTTTAAAGTATTCCAACAACTACAGAAATTTTTATCTGGTATTTTTATAAACTTATGAGTCAAGAAAATTCAGAAGTTTGTGCTGTGTAGGTTTCTCAACAGATCATGTTACCCATGTATCATTCCCAAGACACCTTCAAGCTCTCCAGGGACCTCTGCATGTTAATGGCACTTCACAGTGCAGCTAGTCCCAGGTAACTGCCCCAGGGTTTGTTTTCCAACTCACTCTTTCAGAGACTAGACTACTAGACTCCTGGCCATCTGACTGAAGGTGCAGAACACCACCAAATATTCTTATGAAGACCTAGCCAAATAACATTTTCCAAGTACCTGAGTCTAGAGACCCCATGGTATGACCACCTTTGTTTCCTTTTGAATGGGTTAATTAGGTGTTCATACATTAAAGAGGACTCAATCCCTGGTTGTCACCAATATGACATTTTGAGTTCAAGATGCATATTTTTAAGTTCTATATTTATATACTTCCAGAATGTATAATATCATAGATGACCTTCATAGATCTTTTTATTCTTTTGATGGACTGCAAATATCCTGTTCGTTAGTCTATTATCTAACTGCATGTCGATCATAATTCTAGTCTTTGTATTACTTCTGTTGCACAGAAACCATAAGGATTTGCATTTCTCAGGTTTGCATAATGTTGCTTTAACATACGCATAACACTTATTTCCGTTTCTTTTGATATATCTCTTCTTGTCACACAAGACACAGGAAGTGCATTTGATTCAACAATAAATTGTTAAGTCTCTTTTTTTTTTTTTTTACAAGGGTTGTTAAAATGGGTAGTATACAAATGATTCAGCTTTTCAACATAGTAGTACAAGCATTTCACCTTTTTCAGTGTAAAACACAACTTGTCCAAGTGCTGTCTGTCCTATTTGTCTGATGCTAAAACTGAGGTATAGATAAAAGACTATTATATTTACCATAGAGATTGTGGGTCAGACACTCACATAAAATACATTAATGATGAAAGCAAATAAATACAATTTAATTACCTGCAATCAATAGAGCAAATTCTATATTGTGAATGCAAGCTGTGAAAAATAGCAAATTAAAGCTGTCAAAGCCTGCAAGCATAAGAGCACAAAGATTGTTTAAGTAAAATATGATTGCAGAGCAAAGAAAGTAACTGCAAAAACCAACCACATCAGCTCTTCCTTTAGGAGCAATTTTTTTCTAAATTACCTAAGTAACACAGCCCCGTATGTCCTATTTTCATAAATCATATAAGCATTTAGGATCCCACTGGGATCTAAACTCCAAAGTACCTATGTGATTTATGTGTGTATACAGAAGTCACTTAGATGCTTTGGAGAATGATACTTCTTGATTTTTTTCATTTCTAACTTAAAAAGAGGAGGAAGAACCTTATATTATCACAGGACTTTCCAGTGCTCAAATAATACTTTGGGATTTTCTGATATGGGTGTCCTTTGATAAGTCACCTTGTCACATGGTCAAGAAAAATTTTAAAGTCAAAAAGACCACATAACGTCTTTTGGAAAAAAGAATCTTATATAGATCATCTCATGCAGGGCTGTCACAATGATTTTTATATACAATCAATTCAAAATGAAGCTATACTTGTACTGTTCTTTATTTCATTGATTTTTTTGTTTGTTTTTTTTGGCTGTTGGCGTATGTGTATTCATGCTTTTAATTTTCATTTTAAACATTTGAAGTAATTTCATGGACTATCTTTTAATTGCTATCAAAGAAAGGGGATATCAAAGAGGAGATACAAACTGAGAAATGGTGTTAAGAAACACTTTGGGTTTTTTTTTCTTAAAGAACTAATAGGATATCTTTGCCTTTCAGAAATGTTTGGAATATAAAATCTATGGTATTAGAAAACATTTAATTGTTCTAGCCATAGATAAGTGCAGTGACATTGGCCTTTCTTTATTAAAAAAAATATTATGACTTTTACTGTACATGGACTAGCTGTGCATAGTCAAAATTTATAAATGGAGAATGAAAATCTGAGATCTAAGTACGTTTGTTTTTATTTGATACTACTCTCCCCTCCGGAGCAAACATCCAGCCAGGATCTATCCTGAGACTTACTATTTTGTTAAATTCCTATTTACAAAAAAAGGGTTGAAAACAGTGAAAAGTGTAGTAACAAAATGTAAGCAAGTGCAGGCTGTGTTATTTCTACTTTAAAATATATCTTCTAACAGAATGGTACAAGCAGCACCATCTTAAACTTGCATAATCAGATGCGGAGTCCCTTCTCTTTGCTGTGGATCTGGAATAGATACTTGATGAATACATTTTTTTCTTGTTTTATACCACCATGACCATGGGGGTCAGAACCTGGACCCTTGACATTCACCAAACCCCCTCTAGCCCAAATGTAATTGGCACCACTGGTGAATTCATTTTTCAGCCTCAGACCTTGAGTCTCCTTCCATAAGAAGTCAACAACACAATACCAGAAAGCGTCAGTGTTCAAAAAGGTATTTTGCTGTATAAAGGGAACATAATTTCCTCCTCCAACAGATTTCCAATCTAAATAGTCTCTTATTTAGAATCCTGCATGCAGTGGTAAGTGACGTTTCAGTACCCAGCTAGAAATGAGCAATAACATTCAAATGAAAATTGGAAGCTGAAGATCTAATCATTAACAACAGATGGTTCAACTTGAATCTGATAAACAAGTTGTTGGTCCCCGTCACCACCCTCCTCCACTCCCCCTTCTCCCTGCATGTTTCTTTTCCTTTCACTCGCATATGTTTGTATGTATGGAAGTTGTTTTACCACAGTCAAAACAACAGGGGAAAGAGGACTTCCAAAACCAAAAGGTAAACCTCATGGTAGATTTGGAACAAATTCAGATGGAAGTGGAAATCACTTGAGCATCTGATGCTGAGGAGTTTGGGATTTAATTCAGGCAGTACAGTTAGCACAGTGGCAGCTTTCTTAGGCTCTGGATTGCCTCCCACATTGGTTCATGTCCCAGTATTCTCAATGTACAACCTGCTCTGCTAAAAAATCCAAATATGAGAGACTCAGCTCCACTCTTGGATGCTTATATGAAGAACACAGTGAAAGGCAGTTGGAGACTTAAAAGCACATCTGATCACAGAACTTGGCCTATTATGGCTGGATTTCATCCCAGTTTTAAAATAGCTCTTTCTTTCTTTTTTCTCTTTTCACCAAAAAGGGGCTCTTTGTCTTTGTGCATAAGCACACTTTCAATAGAAAGGGGAACACAGAAAACAAAACTGGAATATTATCAAAAACAATAAGTGAAGGAAACATATTGATAAAATATGGAGGTATGGTATTGCCCCATTTAACATCCTGCTTAGTACTTGTCATTGCATAAGTTCAAAAGCTGAACAAAGGCTTTTTGGTCAGATAAACACTGTTATTTGGCTCTGTATGGAAGTAGTTCGCTCAAGCCAAAGCTTAGTTAGAAGCAATTTTATTTTGAATACTCCTTAAAAATCTCAGTGGCATAAAAGTCAAAATGCTGCAAGTTTAAGCAATAAGTAGCACAGAGGAGCACTGAGAAAATCACACGGTCCAACATCTCTGGTATTACAGACTTGGAACCACACTGCTGAACATATTGGGTAGGATATACACAGGTTGTGACTGGAAGGAGACCACAGCAGCTCCACTAAGTTTCTCCAGATTACCTAAACTACCTTTTGAAGGAGACTCAGCAGCACAGTAAGAAGTGTAAGTGACTCCAAATCATTAAAGAGCTGGGACTGGGGACTCGCAGGTCTGTAAATGCTGCACCACAGAGAGGCCATAGCATCCTTCACTTAAGGATCATAACAGGACTCATATTCCATCTAACCAAAGGTCTACCTTCCCTATTATCATGAGCAACCATGTAATCTCACAAGCAATCACCCTAGTACAATTCAGGGAAGGGGGCTGTAAACAGGGAGTTGCTTAAAGTAATGCTGCCACCATAGGGTGCATAGAGTTCAGACTACAGCCCTATCTCAGATGAACTCAATACAAGGCTTATATATGTACAGCTTCTGGCAATTATCAATTAAAGGATTTCTAGAGTCCAATGCTGTGAGGAGGTGAGAAGAAAGGTGGCAAAAAGGTCCGAAGTCCTCAAATATCATGGCATTGAAGAACATTGTATTTCTGAGACTGACAATTTATTTTTTTTTCTGTTTATAGGCTGGGAAATAATTTCTTCAGAAAAAAATGATGCAATAAGCATGGTTTTCTTTCCCGTAGAATGGCCCCAGTTTCTTTTGAACATGGAAGGAATAATCACACCAAATCGAATGAGTTTTAAGGTTTGAACCAAAATATTTATGTTCCCAGCAATGAATTATTCTCAGTAGTTGCCAACCCATGACAGATTAAATCTACATCTGTAAACACCAGAACATTTTACATTCTGATACAATTTTCCTGAATTTACCATAGAGACAAGATTTTTCTGTGTGCACATGTTAATACCAGTGTAAAATATCTCCAAATCAATCGATCAATCGATTAACAAATTAAGTGCTAAATAATGGATGAGCCTGTGCACATTTCCTGACAGAATGCTGAGAGTAAAATATGTGTCTACAATTCTTTTGTCAAATAGTCAGCCAACAAAGCATTGCAGTGTTTTCTTTAGGAGTTTACATAAATGCCTGGAAAACAAATGGAAAAGTGTGTTCAAACAATATTTTATCATTCATATAAGCCAAGCAGAAATGGTCATTACACTGAAAAATGAATAAAATTCTTTTTCTTTCAAATTAAATTTTAATGTAGCAGAACTTTACATGATCCCAGGAACATAAATAAATACAAACCGACAACTAAATATTTTCCACAGCTAATTATGCCATTAATACTGAACATAGTGTAAAGTACTCATGAAATAATGTTGATAAATACTAAAAAAAGGAAGGCAAAGCAAGAGTTGTGAAAATACTGAAGATTTCATTTAATGAGGTTTGTCTTATGCAAGAGCTGTATTGTATTTAAATCCAAATTATTATTTTCTTCTAATATAAGTTATATATTTGTTATTTGTGGGCTGTCTGTTATCATAGTTTTGAGTCCTTTTTGAAAAAATATATATATTAAATAATTGGGGCTTATTCATTTGAAGTTGATTTAAGTAAGAAGCGTCAATCTGTATGTTTGCACATTACTAAGTGCCTTACAGTGAATCAAAGCTAACAAAGGGGCTTGTTTTCTCCTCATAATATGTTATAAAAAGGGGACTATAACACTCATTTTGCAAAAGCAAAGTGAGGTATGAGATATAAACTGTCACACAAGTCTGTGGACGTTTGTGTGGTTAAATCAGAACTTGAACTCTGTTCTCCCATGGGCCAAGCTAACAGCTTATTTTCTCCTGACTGTTTTCCCCACTTCATTTATAAGCAAATGTACCATACGTCTATAGCACATGCACATGCCACTCAGCCTTGCTGTGATCAACATGTTATGAAACAACAGTCTAGTTTGAAGTGTTTAGGGCTGTTAGGATAATGATTTTGCATGGCTGCCCTACTTCCCAGTGGAGTTGTGTTTTCCTAGATTTGCTTTAATGCAAGTGCTTTTTGCAAACAGAGGAGACACTGGAGAGGTTTGCAAAAATGTAAGCTCTTTAACAGCTCATTGGGAAGCAAAGAAGGATCCCTTTTTAACCAGACTGACTGTAACCATTCAGCTGAACAATCTTGTCACTCTTGTGGTTGCTTTTAATATTTGATGTCTGGTCATGTGTGGCATGCTTCATCACACCATCTCTGGAGTCAGTGCATTGGGAAATTTGAAAAGATGTCACTCTGCTGGAAGGATACTGTTGCTAATTCAATGGCTAGGCTATGTTACTAGGTTCTTATTGTACATTTCAGGATTATTAAATTACTGGCTAAGAAGCTAAGAAGATAAAAGTATGTATAAGTTTGTGGTCCCATATCTAAAAATGTGGAACAAAAACTCATGAAGAGTTGATGAAGAAACTCTGAAGAAAGATGAAGAAAAAAAAAAAAAAAAAGCAGGACTAAAACATCCTCTATTTCAGTCAAATTTCAACATTTTTCACAAAATAGAAAAACCTTCCTGCCAGTGACAGGAGTCTCCCATCTGTTAAAATAAGTGGAGTTAACAACCCCAGTTCGCTCACCTATGACCAAAAGTCCAAGGGGGTAGAGAAAGCACAAAAGATGAGTGTGGCTGACTGCTAGCTCTGAGTTTCTGTCAGCCCTCTAGGACGCTTTTGAGAAGCTTTGAAGGCAAAGTGAAAGAAAAGGTGCCTGGCACCCATCAGGAAATCAAGGAAAATTACTTAGTCTGTGTTAGAATTTTGCTAAAATCAATGCTCCTAGATGAAATTATATATATATTTAAGTTTGGGTTTGTGCAAAATTTAATCTAAGATTAGCAGAAGACAGTATATTTGGTGACAGAAACACGTAGCTATGGAAAACAATGGGTCTTGATTTAGGTGTATAATATTAGTGATTTAAGAGCTTTCACTACTTTTCATTCTTTTCCTGTACTTTTAAATGGTGTGGGAATACAAGAGTTAAAAAAACAGCCCATGAAAGAAAGAAACATCTTGGTTTAGCCTTTGACAGTAAAAGCAATGATTTGTAGCCATGGGCTCAAAAGCCCACAGATAATAGCTCAGCCATTTAGACTAATCTGAAGTTAGACATTTTATACAAAATGTCCCACCCCTTTGCAATTGATGCTCCTGAATTTCAAATTCTTTCCTTTATTGAATAATGAAAAATCTGGTCTTCAGCTAACCTTGGTAAAAATTTATTTTTGAAAGCAATAAATACCCAGTTAAGTTCTAAAATGTTAATAGCTGTGCAAATAGTTACTGCTGTCTAAATGAGTGACCATTTAATGAATCACTTCCACCAAAAAGGTCAGTGTAGCAAGTCCCATGTGCATCATGTTATTACAACTTACCAGCAAATGACCACATTAATATTAACTGACAGATTGCAGACCTTTATGTTTATGTACAGTGGGTTTCTGGAAAGTGCACTTCTGGGAGGTGTTAGAAAACTTTCTGCCAGCATATCATCCTGTAAATTGTGCCGTTTTCAGGTCATTACTTGTTCAATGTGTGGGTATCTAGTTACGGAGCTTTCTGAATGAGAAGTGCATTAATGAATAAAGCACACTTGACCTCTCACCTTCAAAATCTTGGCTCAAAACAAGCTAGTATTCTTAATTCCTCTCCTTTCAGGGGTCTGGGACATTTCACAGATAGGTGTTGCTATCAGGCAACCCCATGACAGCTCTGAAATAGCTAATGGTGTGCACTAAGGTCAAAGACCGCTTAAGATAGATGCAACAGCAAACTTTCATGCCCCTGCTGATGCTGATGCTTGTAGTCTCTGTGATAAGGGTGATTGCATTAAGGTGAATTTCTGAATTAAACATAATATATTAAGCTTGTACCAGGGACCTGTCACGTCACCATGGCACAGAATTCCCACACTGAGGGCAGACATTCCTCATGTTCACCTTCCAAAACAACACTGTGAGCTGCATTTCCAAGTCAGCTATGGAATATTGAGCCCTTATTACTAATACTGAGACACTTATACAAAAGCCTAATAAGATCAGGATTAAGGGTATGTCTAAGTGAGGGCCAGGGCACAGGCTTGAGTTCTGTCCTGCAGAGGAAGGGGCAGGAGGGTCCTTGACTTTGCAGACTGTAGGAGCCTGAAGATTGCTCCTGTTCCTTTCCCATCAAGTGGCCGTGAGTGTGCCACAGCAGCACTGCTCTTCGGAAAGAAGGGGTGAGCATGAATTCAGCTCATTCTACATGGGAAGACTCCTCCTCACCTAAGGTCTCTTCACTTGACCTCTCCTCCAGTCATTTTGCCTACTCTCACCAATCTGCTTAGAGCTCTTCTTCAGACAGTAAGAGATCTAAGTTCAGGACAGGAAAAACAGGCACACATACACCCTGGGTCAACACTCTCGTAGACCTTTAAGAAAGGTCCTGATCATTGATAAGCCATTTTTACCTCCTCAGAAACTTGATGAATGTCACAAAGATGCTGGAAAAGTGATTAGGAAGTTAAGCCTCTGTAGACTTTTAAAGAAAAGGCCACTAACACCCCTCCCTCCCACCATGTTTTCAGAGTGTTGAGAAGAAAAATGCTATTAAAAAAATCCCTACTTGATAGTGTCCTCTTAAATTATGTAAAGCCAATTTCTTGTAATATTGTCACTGAACAAATAATCAGTTGGTTGAGGAAGATTTGTGGCTGTAATTATTTATTCATTTTAATGTTTGTTATTAAGCCTTCCTCTTGCTGTTTGCACCCATTATATGATGAAAGATCAATACAAAGAAGATGAGGAAGTGCAGAAATGATGGTTAATTATCAGGGAGTGTGGAGGAGGAGAGCAACCCTGTACAAATGGCTGTGAGACCTACGACCAAAGCTCCAGTCTTTTGCTAATATTAGCCTCTGTTTTACAGTGTGGTTTGGGGTGGGCTATCTTTATTGCTCTTGTTTTTTCAGTTGCGACAGCGGAGTGAGCACTTGAGATGAGTTTTATCATGTTTTTTTTTAAATCTGCCCCATGAGTGGGATTGAATTAGGATAAGTAGTGGTGCTAACTGGATGAAAGAAGCCTGCAGTTGAGAAACAGGGTGGGGCTTTTTTTCCAGTTTAGCAAGAGTCTTATTATGTAACTTGTTTCACATCTCTTTTATTTTACAGGTTGAAAATAGCAAGAGTTACTCCTCTTTCTTTAGTGTTTTTTAATATAAATATGAAAGCAACATACCTTTACTATAATCACAGGTATGTATGCATACAGCTCTCTCTGATTGTTCATATATCTGTATATATGTGCATATCGAAACACACATATAAAAACACCATTATTTTATAGCTTAGATTAAATTGTGTCATTACTATCCAAGATTAACAGAAAAAAAGATTTTATCTTTTTATCCAAGATAAAAATCCTGGAGATGTATTACCATTATTTGCATTTATGCATCTGTGGAGAGGTAAAATACATTCCAACTGCTGCTTCTAGGATAGCACAGTTTCTGTCAAATGTGATTTTTCTCCAGCAAAATTTTTGTTTGTTAGCTGTCACAATAGCTGGCACTTGGTAGTTAGTCTGGGATAATATCACCTGGTATTAGGATCCTCACTTTGAATTTTTAATTGCGATTGCAGTGAGTGGATTTCATGTACAATAACAAAATGGTGTATCACAGGCTGCAATGCAATAGACTGTTCAGACAAGCCTTAAACAGACAACACAAGTACTCAGCTGTGAGCACTCATGTATCATAACAAATCTGATGAGTGCAAAGGCTGCCCAAGTGGGACAAAGCCTGAAAGTAGGTCTGTATTCAGGATTTTATATAGATCTCAAGGGTCTCTGCCTAAATGCTTGCAAAATCCATCACATAGCTTCAGGCCAGCCCTGGAACCTGCCTTTAGTGAAAATCTCCCACACCCTAGATACTGATACATACAAATGACAGGTAACTATGGTAAATATCTCTGAGTCACCTTCTGTTAATGTGGGGCCAGTAACTCTATTAAAATGACAAAAATAATAATGCCTCTGAAATCATCCTTGCTCATGCTGCATGCCTGCAAAACTTCTTTCCTAACTTCTTTTAACCTGGTTTCCTGCCATGGTTGAGAAAAAAAGGTAGTTCACAAAATGATACATTTTCACTGCCTGTTTGTTTAGTTTTGTTTTTTAAAAAAGAATGTTTAATAATAATAATAATAATAATAAAAAGTCCTTAATTGTGATACATCCATATAAGTTTTCCTAGTCATCCTGTTTCTGATCTGAAGAAAGATAGTCCCATTATTATGACTTATTTCCATTCACTTCCGTGTATTATTAACTTACAGGAATGCTGAATTTCACAATTGGAAGAAAGCCACTTTTAATAATGTCAATTACTTTATGGTATCATTTGCACTGTGTTCAGCACATTATTTTTGTTGCTTCTGACAACAGTTAGTGAGACTACAAGTGCCTACAATACTTATCTGGAGCATCAGTTTTCAGTTAATTCTGTTCAATTTTGTATCATAGAGCATGGCAGCAATTTATACCTATCGCTTTACACCTAGTACCTAGCTATACTGTTTCATACTTGTAAGCCATCCCATTTGACTTACATAGGTAAATCTGATACATCAATGTTTAAAATATTAAGACTTTAACAACAATAGCAGAAATGCTGAATATTTTCAGAATAGATATTTCCATCTTGTTTTCTTTACTAAATGTTCTCTGGCAAGCAGAGTTAAAGAATTTAGCAGCATAAGGCATGAAATGTTTGGAAACAAATATGAAGCTCTGAGATCACTCACAGAATTAAGTACATTTTAACATAGAAGTAGTTGTCAGAAGTGGCCCATTAATCCCATTGAAGTAAAAAATGTTTTTCCTTGACCATGATTTTAATACAATAGAAAAGAAGTCTTCCTCTTAAAAAGTTTACATTAGATTTTAGGTTTTTTCTAACTTCACACAACAGCTACAAAACAGATGTCAAAAGAAATATATTTCTTGGCAAAGTTAGGAGCTACAGAGAAGAGCAAGACTTTGTGCTTTATTCTACTATACACTTTCCCTTGAAACTTACTGACTGCTTAAATCATCTCAGCTACACAAAAACCTTTAGCAATAAAATAAAAACTGTATTAAGCACTAAATTTTATACATAAATGGTATTTCTCATTGACTGAGAGTTTATGGAAGTTGTCAACTTCTAAGTCCAACTTATATGAAGGTATTCATAGTCTGAAGGCATATGAATTGATCTAGTCAGAAATAGTACATACAAAATTAACAAATCTATTAATTTTTTTTTTTTCCAGTTGAAGCCCCATTTGTTCCTGGAAAAGACTGAATAGAAAGCTGAATACAGAAGTTTAGTCTCTCGATTGAGTAGAAACTTCCTGCTGGGATTTGAGGAAAAGACTGGCATAGAAATAGGTAACCATTTAGCTTCTGGTTGCATGGCCTCTGTAGCTCAAAAGAAGCACAGGGCCACAGGTTATGTATTATTCATATTTCAGTTGGACTCAGTGGAGAAATCTGAGAGTTTACTACATAAATATGTTAAATTTAAGTACATCATGCATTTCCATAAAATTCACTGAGGCCCAGATTCATCATCTTCTCCCAGTTCAACAAACCACTTTAAAATGTGCTTAAATTGACTTCAGTGGAGCTGTGAGCACTTAGTGAAAGTTCAGTGTGTCCTTAAATGATTTGAAGAATGAGGACCATCTGCATATGTGTAAGTGCTTTACTGAACGTGCCTGAGTATCCAATACACAGCCCCATGAAATCCATGAGGTTTCTCCACTGATGTCCTTGGGCTTTGGATTTGTTCTCAACAGTTGGATATTATCAGCTCATTTTCAGTTCAGAGCTCTCTTGTTGCTTCCTTGAAAGGAGATGACATTTAGCCTTTCACCCCAATGCCCTATGCTTTGCATTAGAAACCCCTAGATAACATTCTAAGGTTTCTTACTTCATGGTGTCTGCAAGGGTTGTTGTGATTATGATTTTAGAATGTACTGCTGAAAAGTGTCAACTAACACAACCAGAATAATAATTCTTCTTGAATTCTAAATATATATGCTGTGTGTACCACAGTCTATAGCAACACAATATTTGTAGAAGAATGAATGCTATATACATCGAGCTTTATGCAAGGTAAGGAATTTCACATTACCTGTTGCATCCTCAATGATGCAGTTCCTACAAAAAGACTTGTCATGGACCTATTTATTACCCAGATGATTGCAGATATTAGAGTCTAAATTTAAAGAACATGATGAATAAATCAGATTCCCTGTCAGGCCCTCTTTCTACAGTTAGAGGAGAGGAGAGCAGGCTGTGATTGATTCAATTCTCTGACACACATGTTAAACGTATAGAATCATAGAATCATAGAATCATCTGGGCCGGAAGGGACCTTCAAAGGTCATCTAGTCTGACCCCCCTGCAGTCACAGGGACACCCCCAACTAGACCAGGTTGCTCAGGGCCTCGTCGAGCCTCACCTTG
>BJBW01005261.1:28498-43814 GCA_004320125.1 Scolopax mira | reverse complement strand
GTCTAATCTAAATCTGCTCTTCTCCAGTTTATACCTGTTAGCTCTTGTTCTGTTGTTGCCCGCCTTTGTGAACAGACTCTCCCCAGCTTTCCTGTAGGCCCCCTTCAGGTACTGAAAGGCCACTATTAGGTCTCCCCGGAGCCTCCTCTTCTGCAGGCTGAACAACCCCAGCTCCCTCAGCCTGTCCTCATAGCAGAGGTGCTCCAACCCCCTAATCATTTTTGTGGCCCTCCTCTGGACCCGTTCCATCAGTTCTATGTCCTTCTTATATTGGGGCTACTGAACTATGTATAGGCTGTGCAAACCTCATGAAGTTAAACAAGGTCTAGTGCAAGTCCTGCATGTGGGTCAGGGCAATCCCATGCACAAGTACAGAATGGGCAGAAATTTGTATTGAAAGAAGCCCTGAGGAGAAGTACTTGGGTGTCTTGGTGGATGAGAAGTTCACACAACCCAACAATGTAAGCTTGCAGTTCAGAAAACCAACCTCATCCTGGGCTGCATGGAGAAGTGTGGACAGCAGAGCATGGGAGGTCATTCTGCCCCTCTGCTCTGCACTCATGAGAGCCCCACCTGAGTCCAGCTCTGGGGACCTAACATAAGAAGGACCTGGACCCGTTGGATCATGCACATGATCAGTGGGCTTGAGCACCTCTCCTATGAAGTCAGTCTGAGAGAATTGGTGTTGTTTAGTCTGGAGAAGATTCCTGGGAGACCTTATCCCCTGAAGCAGCAGCAATATCTGAAGGGTGCCTACAAGAAAGCTGGAGAGGAACTTTTTACAAGGGCACGTAGGATGAAAGGTAACTGCTTTAAACTGGAAGAAGGATGATTTAGAATGAATATTAGGAAGAAATTCTTTAATGTCAAGGAACAGGTTGCCCAGGGAAGCTGTGGATGCCCCATCCTTGGTTGTGTTCAAGACCAGGCTGGATGGGGCTTTGACCAACCAAGTTTAGCAGAAGATGTCCCTGCCTATGGCAGGTGGTTAGACCAACATGATCTTCAAGGACCCTTACAACTTAAACCATAATTCTCTATTTTATAATCCTGAGTTTGAAGGCAATTTTATTTCTACTAATTTCAGTCAGTTCTATCTGCTTTTAATGACCCCTTCTATTTTCCCACTTATTAATAGGACTGTTTATACTACACACAAGATTAGAAGATATTTAAATTCTCTCTGAGACACATCCTTTTCCACAACTTCCTGAATTAAATTATCTACAAGACCGGTGCTTTCCTTCTCAGTCCTCAGTCTTCTATGACTCAGAAAAGAAACTTCAAAAAACCTTGTTGTTTTAATATAGCATAACAATGTGTTAGTTATTAATATATCTCTAAATCATTCTTCATAATTTATCTGGAAATGACACTGGTTTAGACTCCTTTTAAAAAGTTGGGTGTGTGAGATATCAATAAAATATTTGCTAAATGAAAGGACAGCTGGTTTCCTGGTTAACAAGGAAAAGAAAATCAACCAAACCCATTTAAACAAAATGTGTCTTAATTCAACCAAAAGAAGAAAAAGCTCTTGGAATTTGCAGAAATGCACGTTCAAGCCATAGCTACAGAAAGAGAAAAACAGAATCTGAAGGGGGCAGCGATATCATGCCAGTCAAAAAAATAACAAGCAAAGAAAGACCATTCAGTGTTCTCATGAAATACTTTAGGAACAAGGATATTTTTAGAGATAGAGGGCAGGCACTGCATTGGGAAGACCTGGCATGGAATATTGTACAGAACTGTAATATCCACGTTGTGTACTTAGTCTTAAGTGTAGAGATACACAAAAGTCTCACGAAAAGACTCTCAAAATTTGATCTAAGGCTAAAAGAAATGCCTAAAAATAGAAAATTAAGATGTAAAGTGGAGAAAATACTAGCAATTTGGAAGTTTGTTTTGTTGAACACAGAGTGGTACCAAAGTCAATGTTTGACACTGAAGTCAAATAAATTCAAATGAGAAATTATACTCATACTTTTGACAGACCTACTAAAATGAACTTTGGGACAAACTGTCAAAGAAGATGATAGTGATTCTTGGTGGGTTTAATTCAGCCCTGCAGACTTTTCTAGACAATTTTTGGTAATGTAAACTAAACATAGGAACATCTATGTAAAAGACAATGAACTAATTTATGCAGGATATGGGACTAGAAAATTAAATTGTTCCACTGGAATCAAATTTTTACATGATTTTATGGCTACCACATACATGGTATGTTTCTACGTATTTATGTTGCATGTACACATATAATACATGATCATAACTGAGGAACTAGAAAGGTTAAATGTATTTGCTTTAACAAAGAAAAAATAAAGAGTTGACCGGATTACTGTCTGTAAGTGACAAAGTTAAAAAAAATCAAAACCAAAACCAAACAAACAAATAAAAAAAAACCCAAACACCAAATAAACCAAAAACAACCAAAACATGATTAAGTTGTTGGAAACTGAAGATTCAAAGGTTAGAATGGAAATATGGATGGAAGGACAGAATGTGAGCTAAGATTGACTGTTCAAATGTCTGGTTTACCAGCGTCCTAGAGTCTGCATTGCTAGAACTCTTTATGCGAAGACTTTAATGTCCTTCTAAAAGCAGTCATACAAAAATTGCCTTAACCCATGGCTCACAAGGGATCACATAATGTTGTTGGAAGCATGCCTTTTGACAATCAAGTAAGAAAATTTTAAATACCTAAACCTCTCCAAAAAGCACACCAACAGAAACAGAGGTACAACCTCAGCCTGCCTTTTAAACAGTGTTATTGTCAAAAAGATTTACAAAGTAGCAACTTTCTGTCACAGTAATATATTGATATATTTCTCCATGTTTAATCTAACATAGCTGTTATATTCACACTCTTTTTACCACAATATATTAGAATACAATTAAAGAGCTATTAGCACAGTTTAGCAGGAGAAGAACCACAATACAACACTACTACGTTTGCTCCTCTATATCAATAAGATTTTCTAGCCCCATTGAGACTGGTTTCTATTTTTAATCTATTGCCGCAATAAAGAAATGATAGTCACTTGTGTTGTGCTATTAACTTTACCCCCAAAGGGTTCTTGTTTATTTCCAGATAAATACAATTTCCTGTTGTTGATTATTTGGATATAAAACAGGATCCTGAGAAACGCCTGTGCCACATGGAAATATGGCAGTATCATTCCTCTGGTTTATGCTGTAATCATTTCAAGTGCTTAGAGCAATGATGTAAATATCAGATGGCATAAACTGAACATGTTTTTCAAACACATTTCAATGTTTCAGAGTGGCATCCTGGTTTCCAAGTTCTGAAGTCCCCTTTGGATTATGGTACAGTATGTGTTGTCTTCAGGAGCTGTGCTGATTTCAGCAGGAGCTGAAAAGGTAAATTATTTGGGCTAATTGCAGCATACGCCCCTGTGAAGATTAAACTCAAATATAATCCAGCTTCAAGTCGTTGTTTCTTACCTTAGAAAGTAAGAGGCTCAATCAAGAGTCAAAGACAGAGAAAATTGAGAAGCTTCAGGGTTTATTAATACAAGCTCCTAAATTAGATGACTGAAGTATAGCAGTAAGGATACTGTTCCTTCTTTGCCACCAACCAGCCAAAATCAAGTCACTTCGAAACTTTTGTGACAAACAGAAGGATTCACTTTTTTTTAATGTGTGTGTTAAACAAACAAACAAAAAAATCAAAGTAAACAGTCTCTATGTTTCTAGTTCATTCAAACCAGTACACATTCTGATTTTGTGACCAATGGTAAAATTCCCTATCTTGTACTAGTCAATGGTCATAAAAAGTAAATAAATTATTTAACACAGATATGACCAGATTTTTCTCTGCTTGTTTGCCTATTCTACATTGTCTGTAGTCCATTCTATGTCTACATTCTGTGTCCATTAGCTAAGTGTTCATGAGGAACAGTAATGTAAAGTTATTGCTCCATCAGTCCACAGCACTGCTTTTTGTTCATACCATTTCTCTAATGCTTATGTACTAAACAGCATAATTTCTTTTCACAGGTTAGCTTCAATTAGTTTTAAAGCATTTTGCTTACTTTTCTTGGTCATTTGTTACATGACCTATATTTTTTTTCAGATATTTTAATATTTGGAAGTATTGAGAAAAAATTTTAAAAGTTGAGATTAAGATGTCAGTTCCTACAGAATTAAAAAAAAAAATCCAATTACTCTAAATTGCAGTCATTTTTCTAAAAAAATGAAAAATTAAAAAAAAAAAAAAAACAAAACTCAGTTCACGTTTACATGACATGTACTTGGAAAATTAGATCCTAAACTGGAAGGAAACTTTCATGATTATTACATCTTTAATGTTCTTGGCCTTCTGATACCTAAATCTTTCTCACTCTAAACAAATATGAAAGGGGGAGGAAGAGGAAGTTAGGTAAGTTCAAATAAGATTGCCAGAGACTTCCAACACAGCTTTGAAAAAATGACTTTGTTGATTTAAACACAATGCAATAAATCAGATTCCATAACTCTCTTGGGGTCAATGTCTACCCTTCAAGAAAGTGAGATAAAGAAAAAACCTGAAGATAAAAAACGGTTACTGAAAGCACTTTTCCCTCTCAAATTCCCTTGAGATCATTTGAGCTTGTAGGCCCTTTTGAGGCTTGCTTTGTATGCATTTTAAAAAGTGTCTTTTTTTTTCCCCTTTGTTTTTTTTTCCCTACATTTCTCCATTATAGGCTACCTCTTCCCTGACTACCTACCTCCTTTCTTTTTCACTTGATATTTGAAAGAAATTGTGGACTACTCAGAGACCTTCCTCTGTTTTACAAATCTTTTATGCACATGTATTCACAATCATATGTATATGATTACAGACAATAAAAATACATGTTTAACAAAAAGCTGCTGCAAGAAAGACAGACTCAGAAAACGTTATAATTCCCCCAGGAGTTTTTAAATATTCATGCAGCAATCCATAACCTTCCACTTGTTCTTTTCTGGCCACCCCCATAATTAGGTAATCGATGTTCTAGAAAAGCCCAGGACAGTCCCAGTATATAACTTTACTGATCTTCCTTCCTGTAGAAGGCAGTGGCAACTCTGTCTTAGGTGTCTAAATATTCTGTCTGGTAAATAACACCAATTCTTATTAAAGAATGTCTCTACTTGGCATTTCCCTGATAACTTCCCATCAGACTGCCTCCTCACTCCTGAGGCAAATAATATACAGGGTTACAGTTGGACTAAGCACAGAGTGATATTACACTTGTGCACACACCACACCACTGGTTCTAGCACGTAGCATGCAGCCAGATGTGACAGGAGCTTGTAGTTAAATAATGTGGCAACAAAGCAAATGTATCTTCAAGCCCAATTCCACTCTTGAGCAGCAAGGTTAGATGCAGCTTATATATCCAAAACTACATATATAATGGAACCGACCATATTTCTGAAGTGTTCTGAGGTCAAAAGAAGAATATTAATACATAAGGTTATGCAGCCATTGCCATTAGGAACTAGAAATGTTGTAAATATTTGTACAAATTTCAGTTCATGTAAATTCTTCATGTGCAATTAAAGCAAAGAAACAAAGCCCTGAAACAAAAATAGTAATGATTCAGACACAACAGTGCACAGCTAGATATGTGCATATCCATGATCCTAAACTGCATAGTTGTCCTTTTATATTTATTATGGAAATTAAAATTCTGCTGCTGCTACAGTTCATCTCTTCACTTCCAAGTCTAGGCAAAGATGGGAAGTAAAAATATCAAATACCTCATAAGAAAAAAATGTCCTTTGAGTGCTGCCTAAATTAGGACATTTACAAATGTTGCAAGAACTTAAACTTGCAGATCAAGTGATTCTGTCAAATTTCAAGGAAGTAACACACTCAGAATCACTGAACTTGAAACTATCGGTGAACTAGGTGTGACACAACCATGAGACACAAGTGGAAAATATTTCACTGTTCTTAGTTTTCAAACTCCAACTAGATCAGCCAGTCTTGGCTCTATGATTTTAATAGTAGGAATAGTAGGCAGGTGGCTTAAAATCTTTCAAGTTAGGCAGAACTCAGTGGTAATGGGTGCCTCTGAATCCAGATTGAACTAATCATTACAAGATAAATTAATCAAAATGCAATTAGGTATACCTTTTACACAACTTTGTTTTGTATCTGTTCTGTTGGAACCACAGTACTATGGACAAAAGATCTCATCCCGTCTACATTTCCATTATCTACAGAACCCATTGGAGCTTAAATAGTTAAACCCTATTTTAGTACTCAGTTCCCTATATCCATAAGCCAATGTGTAATTTAGTACATTTTCATAAAGCAAAAAAATCTTAGTTCTCTCCACCCTTCCCTTTCTGCCTTTCCAATGCACATGTTGACATAAAGCTAAGCTAAGAGAAATCATATAGCATTGCAATTTTTTTTTTTTAAATTCTATAAAACATCTATAGAAAAATTATGCTTTTCTCCTTATGAATCTTTGTGTGTAATATACATATAAATACACTTCACATATAGATGAAATGTATTTATACTACATATACATATATTTAATAAGTACACACAATATATATTTTAGACAGCAAATTCATGGAAATAAAATAAATGTATACACACAACAGTGTATGTGTTTATGTGCATGTTTATATTCTGATAGCATAAACTTTGAAGGAAGTTAAGGGGATGGGAAAGGGAACTGAATCACGAACACCCAAATGTTTGGGAAAGTTCTAGGAAAAGAGAAGGTCCGCTGAAATGCTTTTGTGACCTTATCTATGTTGGGTGCAACTGATACTCTCTGTAATATCCAGATAGATGTGTCTTGTTAACTGCACCATCCTGTGGTGTCATCATTACTGTAATTAATGAATTACCATACCAAACTGCTATAGTCACCAAAGTGACTATAAAGTTTTAGAGAATAAGCAGCCGTTACCTGTGACAGTATGGGTTGGTGGACACCAATGGCAAATATTTCATATTGCACTGTTAGGGATGATGACACCAGCAATGTCCTTCACTTAAAGAAGAGAAAGAAATGAACTCAGAACCTTCTTAAATGAAAGACTTTGCCCTTTTGCTGCCTTTCCTAATAGAAAACAAGTTAAAATGTACCATTGGGCAGGTTAATTGACTTACAAGTATGTCTTTTTAATAAGTGTCATAAAGTATGTCATGCAGCTGAAACTTGCTTTCAGTGCATTTTTTAAACTGTTGTCAACCAGATTAAAGTTTATTGTTCACATGTAAGTTTCCGTTTTCAAGCAGTAATGAAAGACATTAAATTGATTTGCCATGCGTATATATGAAGTGGGTTATGTCCTTTGCTCTTTGTCAATGTGCCTTTCCCAGATGCTTGCTTTCTTTGCTGTTTCTCTAAGCAATGAATGTTCATGAAACGTTATTCCTTCCCTATGACCTGAGATGCAACTCTTCATTTCTTTCTTGTCCCATTTGAGTTAAAAGGTTAGTGTATATAGGGATCTGATTCACCATAGATGGTCTTCAGTCTTGCCCTTTTATAATTCTTTGGAGTTTTGGTGGGGAAGTAATTGAAGAAATACTACCATGAATCAGACTCTCATAGTCTGCTTTTCAGGCCATTGAATGTCTTTCTTTTTACAGCATGGTGGGATCTTGTTACTGAAATTAACATCTAATGTAACTGAATACTGAACACTGTAAATACTCTGGAATAATCCCAACATTTGACTCGTTAGAACACAGTATGTCAATTTCGATTGTGCCTCATCTTGTTGGCAAGACGGGACAAGTGAAATTTTAAAAAAAAAAAAAAAAAAGAAAAAAAAGTTTTTTCAATGAGGAAAGAATAATTTTAAGGGAAGGGGTTGGTTGGCTGGTTTTCAACAGTGTGAGAGAGAGGAGAGCATTGCACAGTATGACACAAATGCAGAAAATTCCTGGACAAGTAAATATTTTAAAATTTTATGGGGAAGGGTAGGATTACATCTAGTCGTATCCTGTTTCTTTGATTTTTTAAAAAAAATTATTCACTTCACACTCAAAAAAAAAAAAAAACACACATGGAAAAAGACTAAAGAAACAAAATCCCCCCAAAACCCTTCAAGGACAGCCTCTGTTCTCTGTTCTTTGTTGTAGAAAGTCACAAGTGCTGCCAGTCTAAAAAAAATCTGTGTAGTGGTGTTAAAAATAATTTATATATTTTATTTTTATTTTTTAATTGTTTTTCCTTTTTCAATAGAACAAACAAATTTACATTGGTTTCTGGTGGTGTTGGTTTTTTTTTTTCCCATATACACAAAAAAGACAATCTCTCAGATCTAAAAAGCAGTACAATTTATTAGCCTTTTATAAACTTTCATCACAATCAGGAAATTAGAGAATCGTTTGCTGCTAAATTACATTTCAGTTACCCAGTTACTTTTGAAGTTACTGAGCTGATAACCATAAAGACTTCAGAATTTTTGTTAAATCTATATTTTTACAAGCTATTTACAGTAAATTCAGCAAAGTTACATCTAAGGATGCTAAAATAGATCCTGCAGATCAAAGTATCCTTCTTATCAACTTAGTAAACTGAGACAGCACTGGGGTTTTAAGGATATATATTTGTAAGTCCCATGTCCAAACAGATATGGAATAGTACTTTTGACTACAAGGGTTAGAGTTATTTTATTCTAAAGATTTATTATTCCTCTGACTAATATCAGTAAAGTATTGTATTATTGTATTGTATTAAAGTTTTGTATTATTGTATTGTATTAAAGTATTGTATTATTGACAAATTATATAAATTAATACAATTTTTTTTTTCCCGTAGAGGAAAGAACAAAGTCTTAAGTAAACTGCAGCACGTTTAACAGAATAATTTCACTATTACCATGCATAACCATAAAAATTCAAAGTCCTGTCTCAACCCTCAGTGGGGTTTTTCTCTTTGACTTCAGTGAGCACCATGGCTTCTTCTCCAATTTCAGCCTCAATAGTGAAATAAAAAGCTCGGGAAACTTTGTGTCAAAGCAAACTCATCTGAGTTTTCTCCCTTTCCTAAATGTCTTCCAGACCAGTCTGGGTGGGTTTTGACAGGCATTTCCCTTGAATACTCTCTGCTCATACATTTTCTGTAGATATTTTTTATGTAAGACCTTTATGATTTGCATCCCATTGCAATCCCCACTGTAGCCCATTCACACCCAGAAACCACCAGCTACATACACTACATACTCAACTTCCATTTTGCGAACTAAAAAAATCATGATCTGGACAAAGTAAACAAAGACAATTGGAAACTGCATGAGTAACTTAATCGGTCACTATGGGTTGTTCAGGCAGATGAGATGAAGCTTCTTCTCCCAAATTAATAAAGGCTTTTATGGAACCATAAAAAGAGCAATAATTCAATCATTTTTTTAAAGAGCACTGAATATAATGCTTATTAAATGCTGGGTACAGCTGAGGTGTGCACTGGGATGAACTAGAAAGCATGCTCAGCAACAATATACTAAATGCATCTTTTTCCCTTTTGTTGACAGGCAGATAACATGACCCAAGCATTTAATAGGATATACTAACTGATTTTTCCTTTTTTTTTTTTTTTTCATCCACAATACACTACTAGGAAAAAAAAAAAAAAAAAAAAAAAAAAAAAAAGAAAACTTTTAAGTAAAGTTTCTATATTTCCCTCTCTTTTCTTTCTTATGACAAAGGGCCATGTCTAGTTCTGAAAATAGATGCAGCAGTGACAGGAGGGCACAAGAGAAAGAAAATATGTGTATCCTTTCCTGCTCTACTGCTGACTCATTTTCTGACTGTGAAGTTGCACATTCTGTTCTTAACATTTGCCTCACTCTCCCCACTTTCAAAATAGGGTTAATGCTATTTACTAACCTCAATATGGCAACACAGTCACTAATGAGACACAAATCTCCTTCAAGAAGAATGATGTATCTTTGAATATTTTGCTTTGATTTCAGCAGTAACTGTAAGTACATTACCATCTTCTGGACAACAAGAAATATCAGACATGTGACGTAAAGGTGATGAAGGAAATGCAAAATATTAACATGCTATTATGTGGGCACAGGTAAAGCTGATCTCTTCACCTGGAAATATCATATCATTAGTATGAAATTAACTAATAATTAAAGAAAATTAACTAATAATTAAAGAAATAATTACAGAAAAGTTAAAGAAATTTTTTTCAGTGTCTTAGTAGATGTAGTAGTTCTTTCTAGTCTGCCATTCGTCTCTGATATTTCTCTTAAAGCACATTTCTTTGACCATGATCCACCATCTACTGGGTCAATCACAGTTAAAACACCACAAAGTCAAAACCCAAAAGAAAACTGACAGCACCTGCACTACAATATCATCATTATAGCATTTGATGCACCACTATAGCATTTGAAAATTAACAAAAATGGTACTGGATATTCAGTTCTCCAATTTTTCCAGTGGAAAACATCAGGGCTGTACAAGTGATAGTTCAGACCAATTTAATTAGACCAAATATTACGATTTCCTCTTGAACAGGCTGTTAAATCTTCTTCCAGCAACTATGCCTTCTGTTTCTACTGTTTCTGTGTCACAATGGTTTATTCTTAGGCTTCAAGTAGATCCCTCCAAAATGGATGATTCAAATACATATGTATGTGTGACTGGACACTAACAAAGAACATTGTCAAAATGTTTATTTTGGAAAACATCGTTTTGATCTCTCAAGTCCTACCACTAACACCAACCTGTTCATGAGTTAATTTCTTCATGGTACTTTTTGCACTATTGTAATTTCTGCTGCTTTTCTTATTGGTACTTTTGGAAAGAAAAAATCACAAGTGATGAACCTGATACACATTTTGAAATATTCCTTTGCTTCTTGACATAATCACTTTGTATAAAGAGTGCATCCTCAGCCAGGCTTTGCCATTTCTAGGAGCTCATATGGAAAACATTTGCTTCAACATTCACAACTTCAAACATGATCTTGTCATAATGCAAATTCATATCCTGGAGCCTAGTGGACATGCTACTGTACAAGAACATATAAAAAATATAATATCTATTTTTACCTAGTTTGTAGTTTACTTACTGTATTGAGGCAGGCTGTGTCAAACCATGGTGCCTTATTTCCCTCGTGTTCTCTCGTTTTTTAAGAACTGCTGATAAAAAACGATGTTGATACATTGCGTGAGGATTGGAGTAATTACTGTATTTCCTGCACCTGAATTAAGGAATGGTTTTTAACACCCCAAACAAGGAACATAATTGAGTTGTCCTGCTTTGGCTTGTTCTGAATGCCTGTCTCTATTCACTTTCCATGCACCACGCTGAGAAACTGCTGCTTCACTCATGGTTTGATCATTCATTTCAGTGAACAAATGCACCATGGGAAAGAGCTGCCTGAACAAATTTGCCAGGTGACTATCACTGCTGAAGAGGATCTTTTAATTTGCCTTCATCCCACTGAAAAGATCTTAGACTAATTTTGTAATTTGCAAAAGTCCTTTTAAACTTCTACTTTTTGTTCCCCAAACAGAGGGTTTTAAAAACAGTATTTAATTTACTGTTCTGATTTTTTCTTTTTTCTTTTTAATTTACAGTAAGTGTTACTGGTTTTCAATTTGCTATTAATTTCTTGAGAATTTTATTTGAATGGGTTTCCTTTATTCTATTTTCTTGCATTTATTAGAATATTGCACTTTAATATATATTAAAAAGTTTTAGAATGGAGTTGAAACGTGCTTTAAAAACAAACTGATAGGATTTTAAAAGATATTTCAGAGACCAGGGACCAGTTGGATCTTAGGTGCTTAGTTGCCTTCTGAAGATCTGAGCCTAAATTCCTAGATTATGAATGTCCAACCCACCTGATATAAAAATTTAATAGGACATGATCTAATAATTCAAAAGCTACTGAAAGACTGTCACCAACTCCAGCAGCTTTGAATAAGGTCCTAGAATGAGTAGCAGAATGTTTTGTGGAGCTGATATAAAATTTAATTCGTTATCACGATTACAAAGACTATCCTTTTTCCAAGTTGCCTATTGTGTAAATATCTCAAAACCCTATGGGGTTGAGATGTCTTGGCCTATTTCATGTTCAGTGTTCATTTTCACTCCAATTATTTCTGACTTGCTTTATCTACACTTATAATCTGCTCATTCCTCCCACTTAACATATCCTTTGAACTTTTTCAAATGCCTTTTGCTTCTCCTTGTTATCTTTGCTTAACCACATCCTTGTCTCTGTTGTCCTATTTTTGCTACTTTTTACTGGGATGAATATAGTTGGTATCCATCCTCGACATCTGCCAATTAGATATAGAAATTCATACTTTTTATTATTATTATTATTCGTAATGGTAGATTTTCTACATTGCTGTTGATATCATTCACTTTCTGCAAATTATTCCATGTATTAGATTCTCCAAGCCACTCTTAAAAAGGGGGGAAAAAAGTTACACTAACTTCTGAGATTCTATTTTCACATATACCCAGAGGAATATTTAATATATGAATATATTATGATCACTGTAGTAGACCTTGGTTGCTCAACTGTTTCTGTCGGATATGTCATACTTGGCTTATTATCAGAGACCAAGTCCAGAACAGCTTCTTACTGCTAAGTATAATTGATAAAGGTGCACAGACCAGCTAGCACCCCTGAAAGATTTCTATAAATGGACAGTCTCCTCTGCAAGCTGTTAAGCTTAAATGAAAGCGTAAAAGCCCTTGAATGAACATCATAACGTTCTATGGTGCACAAAGCTTTGCTAATGGTGATGTCAGCACTTCCCAAGCCAATGCAACTCCAGGTGATGCAATGGTCCTGCTCGTTGCTCTGTGCTTCTGCTGTACAAAAATCACCAGCGGAGAATAGGACTGAGGTCCAGACTTGTGTCAAGACCCAGCTGCTTCCCATCTCATTTCAACTGGTTGCCCCAGGCACTTTATTTAACAGTTTATTAGACTTGAATTTAGCATTCAGTATTGTTTTTGTCAAACATGAGCTTTTTTTCTACATGTCTTTTGCTAATAACATAGAATCATAGAATCATTTAGGTTGGAAAAAACCCTTGGGATCATCAAGTCCAACCATTTACACTACTCTACAAAGTTCTTCCCTAAACCATATCCCCCAACACCACATCTAAACGACTCTTAAACCCTTCCAGGGACGGTGGCTCAACCATCTCCCTGGGCAGCCTATTCCAATGCCTGACCACTCTTTCTGTGAAAAATTCTTTCCTAATGTGCAATCTAAATCTACTCTGTTGGAGCTTGAAGCCATTCCCTCTCATTCTCTCAATAATTACCAGTGAGAAGAGACCATCATCAACCTCTCTACAATGTCCTTTCAAGTAGTTGTAGAGAGNNTTCATAAGATTTATGCTCCAGGCCCTTCACCAGCTTTGTTGCCTTCCTCTGCACTCGCTCCAGCACCTCAATATCTCTCTTGTGTTGAGGTGTCCAGAACTGGACACAATACTCGAGGTTTGGCCTCACCAGTGCTGAGTACAGGGGGACAATCACCTCCCTCTTTCTGCTGGTCACACTATTTCTAATACAAGCCAGGATGCTATTGGCTTTCTTGGCCACCTGGGCACACTGTCAGCTCATATTCAGCCGCTTGTTGATTAGAACTCCCAGGTCTTTTTTTGCCAGGCAGCTCTCCAGCCACACTTCCCCAAGCCTCTAGCGTTGTATGGGGTTATTGTGGCCCAAGTGCAGGACCTGACACTTGGCCTTATTGAAGCTCATACCATTAATGTTTGCCTAATGATCCAGTCTATCTAAATCTCTCTGTAGAGCTTCCCTATCCTTATGTGAATCAATCCTCATGGTAGGCTTGGGTTGTATGCTCAGAGCTGTAAAGTGCAGGGAAAAATCCCTGACATAATGATGAGCCTGTGTCAGACTGAAAAACAAAACAAAACAAAACAAAAGAGTGGAGGAACAGACTTAAGTTTGACTCAAGGTGAAATCACAGAATCATTGAATCATGCAATTGTCTAGGTTGGAAGGAACCTTTAAGATCATTGAGTCCAACCATCAACCTAACACTGACAAAAATCATCACTAAACCATGTCCCTGTGCACCACATCTACTCGACTTTCAAATACCTCCAGGGATGAAGATTTCACCACTTCCCTGGAAAGCCTGGTCCAATGTTGCATAACCTTCTAGTGTTGAAATTTATCCTAATATCTGATCTAAACCTCCCTTGAGACAACTTGAGACCAGTTCCTCTTGTCCTATCACCTGCTAATTGGGAAAAGAGACTGACACCCACTTTCTTACAACTTTCAGCAAGTTGTAGAGAATAATAAGATTTCCCTTCAGCCTCCTTTTCTCCAGACCAAACAACCTCAGTTTCCTCAACAGCTCCTCATAAGAGGTGTTCTCCAGACCTCTCACCAGCTTTGCTGCTCATCTCTGTATTTGTTCCAGAATTTCAATGTCATTCCTGTAGTGAGTCGTGCAAAACTGAACACAGTACTTGAGGTGGGACCTTACCAGTGCTGAGTACAGGGGGAGTGATCATTTCCCTAGTCCTGCTGCCCACACGAGTTCTGATACACACAAGAGTGCCATTGATCTTCTATGAATTGGCAGTGTGACCTGGGCACACTGTTGGCTCATTTTCAGTTGGCAGTCTACCAATACCCCCAGATCCTTTTCTGGCACACCTCTTTCCACCCACTCTTCCCCAGGTCTGTAGTGCTGCGTAGGGTAGTTGTGACTGAAGTGCAGGACCCAGCACTTGCCTTGTTGAGCCTTATATTGTTGGCATTAGCCAACTGATCCATCCTGTCCAGATCGCTCTGCAATGCATTTCCACTGTCAAGCAGATCAACACTTCCAACCTTTGATGTCACCTGCAAACTGATTGAGGGTGCATTCGATTCCCTCGTCCAGGTCATTGATGAAGATGTTGAAGAGAACAGACCCCAGTATGAAGCCCTGGGGGACACCACTCGTGATTAACAACCCATTGGATTTAACTCCATTCCCTTCGACTCTCTGGGCCCAGCCCCAGAGACATTTTTTTACCCAGTGAAGAATACTCCCATCCAAGCCCTGAACAGCCAGTTTCTCCAGGAGAATGCTGTGGAAAACTGTGTCAAAGGCTTACTGAAGTCCAGGTAAACAATATCCACAGCTTTTCCCTCACCCAGTAAGTGAGTCACCTTGTCATAGAAGCAGATGAAATTAGTCAAGTAGGACCTGCCTTTCATGAACCCATATTGACTGTGCCTGATCCTCATAATGGCACTCAGAATGGTCTGTTCCATAACCTTTCCTGTCACCAAGGTCAGACTGACAGTCCTGTAGTTCCCAGGATC